>JAIEZT010000124.1:18483835-18618835 GCA_019594935.1 Periophthalmus modestus | reverse complement strand
TCATTACTTGCTCCAGGAGCTCCGTCTGGATGATCAGCGCTTCCAGCTGAATTTTCGTGTGACCCAGGCCCAGTTCAATGACCTGCTGTCCCGCATTTGGTGCGGATAACGTCCCTGTGCCCCGTCACTGTTTGTGTTTGTGACTCCAGCGCTTCCGAATGACATCGCTGTGCACTGGAGCGTGGTCTCTGATTGGTTGACACGCGCGTCGACCGCCTCAAAAGTTCAACCAAGTTGAACTTTCGAGGCGTTTGACGCTAGTACGCTTGGGCGTCTGAGCGCGTAGACGCGTTGGAAGCTCATGACGCGCCGCGCTAACGCCATCATTCGCGCCACCTTGACGCTTGAAGACGCTTCCGCAAAAACTCTGCATCACCAAGACGCGCGTCCACCATACTGCTTTGATTGGAGCTTGACGCATCTGACGCCGCGGTCGCGAATCTGGCATCAGCGCAGCGTCTTGAGCTTCCACGCGTCTACGCGTTCAGACGCCCAAGGGTCCTAGCGTCAAACGCCTGGAAAGTTCAACTTGGTTGAACTTTTGAGGCGGTCGACGCGCAGCATCAACCAATCAGAGACCACGCTCCAGTGACACAGCGCTGACGTCATTCTGAAGCGCTGGAGCCACAAAACAAAAACGCGTGACGGGGACAGGGACGTTATCCGCACCAATGCGGGACAGCAGGTCATCGAACTGGGCCTGGGTCAGTAGAAAATACCTCTGGAAGCGCTGATCATCCAGATGGAGCTCCTGGAGCAAGTGATGAAACTCGCCAAACTCCGAACGCCTGGTGTGTTTTTTTATACCCATTAGGTCTACTTTTGTTACACAGTACAGTATACAGTAGTACAGTAGTAGTATATTTAATGCTCCTGGTTGTGGTAGCAAGTTAGCAGAAGTAGTTCTAGTTGTAATAGTACTTATCATAATAGTAGATATAGTACGCTTAATAGTCATGGTGGTTGTAGTAGCATCTTCAGCATTACTTTTACTGAAAACAGAATGGGTTATTTGTATAGTAAAAGTAATTTCTATAGCACTTTTCCCCTCTGGAGATATTTGGAAATATCTTTAGTAGAATCCATAAAAAGCCCATAGATTGCCTATAAGCTCAAATTTGCTTTGTGGCTCTTTTAAACCCTCTCACTATAGACACATGGTTTGTTTTTCTTATAAAAATATCTGCTCTCCCACTGGGCCGATTTCTCCAAACCTTATCTTCAACCACTCTGAACTGTTGATTCCCGCTTCTTATTCATCTGCAACAACATTCTGCTGATAGAGTATGCCTTTGAAATGCAATGATTAGTCTTTGTCTTTATAATGCAAAATAAGCCACAAGTAAAACCCTAATGCAGTGTACTGAGCACCTCCTAATAGGGAGAGAGAACATCCATCAGTCAAATAAATGGGAATAAATATCATTTTTAGCATTACGTTAGGATGACTCATTCGTCTTAGTCACTGCACTATTCATTTTCTGCTCCCACAATATTCAAGTAGGTGTCAGATTGCGCTTTTGTCTCAAGTAACATCTCAAAACAAACTTATTTCTAAAGGTCACTCTGATGGAGATGGGTTCTGTACTGTCCATTTCTCCATTGCATTTAAGGGTACACTATGCAACTTTTCCAATGAAGGGTCCGCCACCTGTGTAGTTCCACAGGGACACCACCAGGTCAAGTTACATGTCACATCTGTGGAGAGGCCACTATGCATTTTTTTAAAAAGGTTCTAATCAACTACTAACTACCAACATTTAGCAACTAACTACCACTACCAGCACTATAACTAGGACTACTGCTACTACTACAACTACTGCAATTACTACTACTTCTACTACCCCTGCTACCACTAAGACTACATTAGAACAACAAAAAGTAGGCCTGCTAGGTCATTATAAAACTACCAACGTGCTAATTATCCAAACTAGTATTATCACTAAAGTTAGCAGCTATCTCTATCACTACTACTACTACTACTACTACTACTACTACTACTACTACTATTCATCCATGCATTTTCTTCCGCTTATCCAGTCTAAACAGGGACTCCCAAACTATCCTCACCCCAGACACGTCCTCCAGCTCCTCCGGTGGGACCCCAAGGTGTTCCCAGGCCAGCCAAGATATAGTCCCTCCATTGTGTCCTGGGTCTTCCCCGGGACCTCCTCCCGGTGGGACGTGCCCAGAACATCTCCCTAGGGATGGGAGGCAACTACTCTACTACAGGAGGCTACTACTACTACTACTACTACTACAGCAGCAACAAAAGTAGGCCTATTGGGTATCAAAAACATTTAAAGCCATACTGGGTAACATACCATGCAAAGCAATAACAATAACCCCAATAAGCAGGTAGTGGACCCCCACCATAACAGTTGCATGGTTTAGTCCACCTTTAACTTTCACATTTCTCATTTTTAATTGTTATAACATGATATTTACAGCTACATTAAACAGAATCGATTCTTCTGGTTACCCCCTTAAACAAAACATGCACAATAGTTCCCTCTAGGGCCAGTTTTCCGTTGTAAAATAGATGGTTATTCACAGTGGGGCATCATTTTTTAAAGTCATTAGCATCTAGTTGGAAATGCAATTAGCAACAACTGCAGTGTTCTAAGCGATTAAGCTAATTTGCTTCTTGTTTTGCTATTACAAATTTGAACAAAAATGTTTGCGACAGAAACACTTTGCTGCGGTCGGCAAAAATCAAATATCACACGGTCAGTCTGAGTAAAAATGTACCAAACAACTGCTACAACTATACTTGGATCAATACATTTGTAAGATGAGATTTGATGTGTTTGCAGATACATTTTGATAGCATTTCCATTTTGCTCAATAAAAAAGATCGAATTTATCTATGAACTGATTCCACTGAATATAGACGCGGGTAGTACTTAGTTACATTTAGTTACATTTGTCCTGCACTTCTCTGATTAGTTTTCGGACACCACACTTTCACTCCTCCAACTTGAGTAAAGGTTGAGTACTTTTTCCGCCGACTAAGTCTATGAATGACAAAAACTTGACAATGTGAAATCATTTGAACATTTGTCTTTCTTGCACAATTTCAGATATGCATACAGATACAGAAGTTTCATTTTTGTGCTCTAGCCTTTCAAAATACAGATTTTGTGAATTATTTAAGCTGCCCTTCAACTTGCACACATAATAAGTTATGTTCGATGGTACACCCATACCACCGTTTGTGGTATACTCCTTCCACAAATAGTTCTACAGGATGGTCCAAAAGTCACTGACAATTTTAAACCTTCAATAGCTGCTATAATTCTTAAGTTATACTCACCAAATTTTAGCAGTAGATAAACTGAACCTTCTGAGATTTTTGACAATATCTAAGATTATAATTGTTCACTTACACTTGAACTTTCACACAAAAAATTAGGTCATTTTTACTTCCCCTAGTTTAAGTAACTAGGGGAAGTAAAATTACCTAATTTTTTTAAATAATGTTTTTTAAGTGTCCACCATTTTCGGTTTCTCACTGAATAGCTCTATCCAACACACTTTGCATAACATTTGAAAGCATTTCCGGGCTTATGGCTCTTATTTGATCCTCGATATTACGTTTTAAGTCGTTTATTGTCTGAGGTTTATTCACAAACACCTTTTCTTTAAGATAGCCTCACAGGAAGAAATCGAGACTAGTCAGGTCTCGGGAGATCACATACTGCCCCCTGTCTTTGAAAAACACTTATTATTCCTTTAATGGCCTTTATGCTTGGGGCATCTCTGGTATTAAAATGTCGACGGTAACACCGCTGGGTTTCTGAATTTGACCCATGTGACTCAAAGTACCACTGTACAATGAGGGTTCGTTCCTCGGTGCTGTATTTGCTCATATTAATGTTGGAAGGGTAGAAACAAAAGAGTTTACTAATTTTACACCAAAGTAACTCTACACTTCCTTGAGTAAAAGGTTTGGCTACTGTACCTCTGATTAAATGAGATAAACAATGACCAATTTACATATATTTGCTGTTGCTGTGTACAAACTTCTTTGGTTATTTACTTTCCTTCCATAGATTCTCTAGCTGAGAATATATATATCTACAAAAGTACTTTTTCAAATACTTCTCATTTGAAGTCGCTTCTCTCATCACATAATATATATGTCTACAAAAGTACTTTTCAAATACTTCTCATTTGAAGTCGCTTCTCATCACGCCCTTCTTTAGTCCTTTTCGTTCCTCTCACCTTCCTTCTGTCGCCACCTCTTTAGCACCCTCTCCTCCTCTCCTTCCTCCCAGAGCCGCCAACCGTAGTTCACCTTGCCGCCCATTTGCCCTTCAATTTTATTTCATTTTTTATGTCCTCTCCCCAACCAAGAACTAACCCTCTACTAACCGCCAGATGCATAAAGCAAAATCAAAAGGATGGCTGCATAAAAAGAGGGAAGAATCTTGATAGAGGTCATAAGGAGGTTACCATTGCAACGCCTTGTCAGATAACGCCAATTTTTTTTTTTGGTTGGCTCCTAGCTTCACCCCCGTAGGGAATCCTGGGTTGCGCTTGGTGGTTATAAAACCACGAGTCAGCAGAAAAGCTAACATTGTGTTGAAGATGCAGTAAAAACTCTCATCTCTTTGCGTTTTCATTTTCCGACAGCTCTCGCCCCTTTAGTGAGAGTTATCTGACATCGGGGCCTGTCGGTGGAGCATAAACTCGAGCGCAAAGAGGGGCTGCCAATTTGTCACAGGTGCTTTAGGCATTGTCACTTTACGAACGGAGAGGAGCTTAGGAGCATCAGAACTGAGGGCTGGAGTAAGCAGAAGTCTTCTCCTGGGCCCATGGTAAAGCTTTATATGACAGGGTACCAGAGGAGGTATGAATTTTGGTAAACTTGGGCAATGATTAGCATGATTAGCTACAGGGTTTATGGTCATTAACCCTAGAAATTAGGGTTGATTAAATAAAATTGGTCATCTACCTGGATAAGGCAAAATCTAGGAATGAGTATGGGTTTGATTAGTCTATTTCACAGGTACATTTGGACATTGCTCCATTTAACATGCAACAAGGCTATAAAGGTGCAGACTCTTCAAGCTGAACCTTATTGCTCACTTGTTCCCTTACAGTGTTGGCCATTCTGGATAATTTCATAGACACAGTATTGTATTGCTATGTCAAGTTGGGACACCCTCTCCTTAAAGTCCATCCTTCCATGGCCAGTCTATGAGAACCACTTGCCTTATGCTGGGCCAGTTTCTCAGCTCCTTTTTTCCAATTTTTAAATTTAATTAGTGGGAGAAGATCCTCTTTGCAGGAGCACCATGGACTGGCAAACCAGAGATCTGCCTCCAATGACAGAATACTCCAGCCACAAGTATTGGCTGTGTGATTAAAGCTCCTCGGTGTGTTATTAGATCCAAAGGACCGGGGTCTTGGCTTAAATCCACAGCACCACCGGGATTCCCCCTGTTGGTGCTTGTGCTGCTTGCCGTTATGGTTCTGAATGAGGCCTCACTCCCATGGATGCTCTGGTCCCTCTTTTTCTTCCATTTCCCCTTCCTTGTTTTCAAACCTGGGGAGTGTGCACCTCTACCACACTATCATTTGAAGTCTTAACGTTACAATCATCTTATTATCTTATAAATCTTATCTTATTGTTTTTTTTACGTGCTATAACAAAGCGGTCCAATTTTTTCAGTTACGAGCAGCTTGCCTTGCACACTCATTGTTGCACCATGGGATTGGAATCTAACTAACTGTAGTATTTGATTAGATTTTTCAAATTAATATTGTTGAACATATACAGTCTAAATTTTTTTTTTTTTGTATCTCTTATTCTACTTTGAATATTTTCAGAGGAGGAGATGGCTGTGGGGGCAAGTGGGAGGTCAGAGCCTTTGATGGGGGATCTTGAGACTCCCCTTGTCCCCTCTAGCACCATCTACCACACATGTGTGGAAGTCTGCTTGCCTACCCATAAAAGTCACTGCATGCTTCTGAAATTAACGCACATTTTTCTTACAGTGTGCCTCATCCGGTGTGCCACTATTGTGCGACAAAGTTGGACTTTTTTATCGGTGCGTATGCGTGGAAGGGCATTGTGCACGGGCATGCATGAGACTGAAAGGAGGACGCTGTTGATTGTCTGCTGAAAACCCACAGGGCTCCCTTATGTAATTGAACTGAGCTTGGTGCACTCAGATGAATCACCAAGCCAATAAAACCCATTAGAATTGAATTGCATGAGAGATTGTGGGAGATGGAGAGCAGTGGAGGAGGCAGAGGTGGCAAAGGGAGGAATAGTTAGTTGTACTTCCATATGTACCACACGTGTGCATGTAACACCCATGTGCATGTATGGCCGTGAGCGCACATACATCTGCCCCCAGAGCGGCAGGTGAGTGAGGGCTAGCTAAAAGAGACATGAAAGGACAGGCACATTGTGAGATTGAGACGGATACAGGGTGACCGGGGGATTAGTCCTGTGTCTCCTTCACTTCTTGTAATGAGCCGTCAGAATAATTGGAATGAAAAACATAGATCTCCATTTAATGAAGTGAGACTTGTGAAAAACAGAATGAAAAGTTGAGAAAAAGGTTTCAAGGGAACGGAGAGAAGTAGACGGAGATAATGCCAAGTCAATTTGGGTCGAAAGAAAAGAATCCCTTTGGAGCTGTTTTGTTCCATGCATGGCAACACAGCGATATTGACATCTAACTACATTTTGAATTAGTCCACAGACCAATCTGTCTTCCCCTTTACGGCCTTGCCAATAGACCTTCCGACCGTTCCTTTAACCGTCCAAACTCCAGTTGTCAACTAAAGACGCGTTAGCTTTGGGCAAGGCCTTACTAATTAGCAAGACGGAACATGAAAGTATAACAGGCTGCTTCCAAGATGGCGTCCTCGGGCACACTTCTGCCAGAGCGAGATACGAGAGTGGGAGAACGTCATTATCGTGAGTGCCGCTACATCCATCCCTGCAAATAACATGGGCTGCGTGCCTGATTGGCAGCTATACAGTGTTAATGAATAACAATATGATTTAGAAGGGGGACGGAAAAAAAATATAAAATACAACATAGCGCGATAGGCCTAGGGAGCAGCAGCTGTATGGCATAGTCCTTAATTAAGTTGAAGTTGAAACTAGAAGAAGATGGAAGAGGTGTGAAAGACTTTGGTGAGTGTTCTAAGTAGTGAAAATGGAAAAGATTGGAAGATAAAAATACATGTAATTTTAGGTCAGTCCAATTTGGCAAGTGTAATTAATTAGCACCTTGTTAATGGGTGTGTGCTTGTGGCCATTAATCTTCTGCACTCAAGTGACGGCAGCACTTTTCAGCAGAGCAACAAATAAATGTACCTCAGCGTTTTTCTTCTAAATAACGTGCTTTTCCGCACCTTCAGCCATATGTTTACATTTAGACGTTTGTCAGGCAACGCTAATTAGTTTGATTAAACCACGTAACCAGATTTCTCACATTTGTAGAACAGAATTATATTACTGTTGATCTGCTCGGGCTGATGTTGCGAAGTTGTTTTCAAGGTAATTGTACAGATACAGAATTAGCGGATCAAGCAGACTTTAAATAAGTGTTCAAAATGGGGACTGGTGGGTGGCTGGGGACGAACTCGGATTAGTGCTGCTGCTCCTCCATAGGCGTCCAAAGTGGCTTGTCTCCTGTATTTAAACCTTGCTAACACCTATGCTAGTTTAAAGTTTTACAGTAAAACCATTGATTTTTGTTTAATTTTTCTAGTGTCTTGTAAAATATTGGTATTGCTGAACAAACTTGGATTCATAATTCTTTTTATGATGTCCGATTACAGCTGCTAATTAATCTTCACGTGTCTTTTTCAGTCATTTTCTTTGCGACATTTCCTTGCATGTATATTTCTTTACAGAGACCCAAGGTTGGACTTAAAAGGGGAGAAAAAGCATACAAGCGCCCGGCATAGTGCTGACATAAGAGGAGTGCAAAAAGAGATTGATGATCTCAGGGCCAGAGGGAGAAGAGAGAGAGGAGACAGAGGAATACTTACCAATAAATTACTCCAGAGCTGAAAGGCCAGTAGTGTGTTCGTCTGAGCTCCCTTAGTGCGTAGAAACAATTACATGCCAGTGAGTAGGATTCTGTGTGTGTGTACGTGCGAGTGCGTGTACCTCAAATCAGCTCTGCAACACATGTCTACCTGGCACGATGTGGTCTTTCAGTCTGCCTTTGATGAAGTGGCATAGAAACTGCTGATACTGACACCCACTCGTCTACCGATCTCTCATGTGTCAGCCATTATTTTTGTCTTTACGGCAATACAACGGCAGCAGGGTGGCAGCTGATACGTATTTACAGTGATATCACGTAGGTGGCACAACAGTATCTTTACACCTCAAAATGTAGTAGTGATGATCTCTACGGAGATTTTATGAAATGTTGTTCAGTATGTCTTAAGATTTTTAGATGCTTTGCTTGAAGTTACACATGCAAGTTGTACAGCAAAAATTCAGAATCAGAGTTTGTATCGTACTGAACTGCTGCAGCTACATCTTCATTGATATGTTTAGGCAGGTGAAACCAGAATACAGTACCCAAGGATCTACCCTCATCTACCCCGATGTACCCACATTACCCAAGTCTTGAAAAAAAGCTTTATGTTCCCAAATTTGTGTTTTCTTACATTTAGACATTTTTGAAAGTAAATCCATAACCCCCACCTTGCCCAGGTTCTAACCTCTAACTCAGAGGTGCCCAAACTTTTTTTTATCGAGGGCCACATCTCAAAACATATTCGAAGCAAAGGGCCACAGACTGGTGATCAATAGAGTGCTGTGCTTTATACGCAACTTTGACAGAGCCAAAGTTATTAATGTATTAATAAGGTTTGAAACACATTCATTTTACGTCTGTATCACACTGCAATTTGATGTTTGAGGATATAGTGGTAGAAATAGTGTAATTTGCTGTTAAAAGTACTGCTTATGATCAATTGGGCCGGTTCATCGGGACGACTGGGGCCCAACAAAACTGGTCTGAGGGCCGCATTTGGCCCCCGGGCCATACTTTGGACACCTCTGCTGTCACCTCTCAAATCTTAACAACAAAGGCCTAAACCTACTCATTGTTGTAACCAATAACCCTACAACAAACTGTAATCTAAAATATGGGGACATAGGCCTGTGGGAACATAGAACTTTCAAACGTTTTCTAACAAACGAGGAAACATAGAGGTGTTCGAACAAAGACCTGACCCCCTTTATCTGTCAGAATACTAAACCACCATCTCTTCTGTTCATCTCCTGTTTATCCACCGGATTGGCATGTCTTTGGTATGAACTTTTGAATCTCCTTTACCCCTCCATCCAAATCGTTCTGTCTCCACCATTGATTCCGAATGCTGTGTCAAGCTCCAAGCTATTGTTCTCCGCTGAACGAGACAGTCCCTGCATTGCACAGTTCCATCGGGAATGCATCTGTCACGGACAATGTCTCTGTCTCCGCTGCCATTGTGCCATAGAAAAGCTGTCAACGATAATGTCTTCCTATACATTCCAATATCCACATGCTAGTCCGCTATGTGCTTGCCATTGTAAGTATGTCTTTTAACCTGCTGTTCTGCTAGACGATAGTTATCAGTATCTTATCACCTGTCTTAGATTTTGTGATCCATTCCATTCCGTCTGCTTCAAAATTAATTAAAAACATTTATCTTATGTGAATGGAATCGGTCTAAATTGTGTTTTTAAGCAGCCTTTTTGCCATCCATTCTCTCTACCGTCTAAAGGCTTCAATGATTGCTGAGCAGGTGGCAGCTTAGAAGCACAATTAATATCACCACCATAATAAACTGTGTCATGTTTTATGTGCAGTAGTAACTTGGCTATAAAACCTTGTAGCGCTCCTATACATCCAATTGCCGCTGCATGTTGTAGATAATAGCTTGTGTGTTATCCCATCCCTGTTTGTCTGTCTGTAGAAAATGTGTCCATCACTTCAGTGGCCCCTCCCACTCCTAGTACCACTCCAATCACCTCCTTACCTGCCATCCCAACCTCCACCACTACCTCCTCCACCACCCTCCTCCTCCCATCTCCCATCACCCAGCCCCAGCCTGTCCCCGGACGTAAGAGGTAAAGCACACCACACACACTCATCTCTCGCATGAAAATCTACTGGCTTTTTTTCATTTTCACTCATTTATTCATTGTTTTTGCTTGTTTTCAACATCGGTTGGGTCTGTAAGGCACGGTTTGTGACTAAAGAGTAGAGCCGGGTGTCCTTCCTGTTGCGATTAGCCCAACACTACGTGGATAGAGTTGGGATTATGACTTAATGTGTGTCCTAATAAATAAGTGGGTGCTAAACCATTCAAAATTCAACCCATCCCCTCAATCTGTTGCCATGTATTAGATTGATTTTACTGATAACAATTGTAATACTGATTTATTCTTAATACACAAACATTGGACATGGCCAAGTCGTATATGTTATAATTTCCCGTTTTACTTTTCAATATAATTATCCAATCAGAAAGCAGAATGGGTTGCCAGTTTCAATGCTTAAATCCAGTTGGTTTAAACCTAAAAAGATTCCCTCTGAACCCCAAAACCTGCAACCAATCATTAATCAGTCACACGAGACATCATCTATCTGCAGGTTAAGGCACTGGCAACACCCAGTTGTATAGTTAGTGCTAGCTACATACTGTACTTTTTTTTTTTTTTTTAAATTCCTTAAAATATGGTATTTTTTCAGCAATCAAGGGTAGCCTTACAGCACAGCTAGCACTAAGCCGAGATAATTAGATAAAATTGCATTAGAAAGGGCATACAACAGTGCGCTATTCTTTTTTGTGTAATAAACTACACTTTTCTATACCAAAGGTTAGAGGTATTGAAACTGACATTGCCAAGTTAGTACAATAAAATCAGTGATAACCTACCCATACCGACCCAGCCTACACACCGTTGCAGTGAAAACAGGTTCATCTCTCACCTTACCCTTTCCTGCTCTCCTTCAGAGCCTTCTGTTTGTCAAAGTACAAACACGTACTCACTTTCTCTCTCCATACGACCTTTGCTCGCCCTGCACCTCTATACATAAGTTTGTGTGACTGCGGGCGCTTGCATATGCACATTGCAACCTTCGGCTCTGCTCCGCTCCTATCGCTATAGCTGTTTGATGCTAGCCACACATTGCCTACTCAGCATTTGTGTGTGTGTGTTTATGTCTGGGTTATCTTTTTGAGCTGTTTTAATGAATGCATAGGAAGAGTTTGGGGATGCAGCTCGCAAGCTCTGAGTTAAATGATAGTGGCCTCATATGGGGGCTGTCAAATGCTCCCACACTGGATATACTGAATCTTAGATCATTATTATTTAACCTATACCCCCAGTCTTATGAATATTAATGTTGCGTTCAGGGAAAACATAAGTCACTGTATTGTCAAATGTAGCCTATATGAGCAGCTTGTCTGATTTGTGCCGAGTAGACAAATATGGCACATTTCCAGGGGGCAAAACTAATGGATAGGGAATATTGTTATGTTTTTCACTGAGAAGTAAATCAGGCTATGTCACATATTTCAACAGCATTTTTCTCAAGTTTGTCCTTAAAATGCAATAAGTAGTTGTTTACTGCATTTGAGCAAAATTTGTCTTGCCCCAGTACACATATATTGTATAGCTCTTTAGAGAAAAATATGTCAGCTGCGTGTTGGTGTGTATGCAAGTTGTTGTGTGACGTCAAAACTCCACTTTGGTCTCTGAAAATTATGGAAATCACTTATAAACTCAACGTGGTGAATAATAAGGATGTTCAGAATGCATAAGGTAAGTGACCTTGGAGCACTGTAAGCCATTTAAAATTAACTATGAACACTTTTAAGACTGTAAAAATCAAGTACAGCTCCTTTAACATTCCTACATTAAGTCAGTGCAGATTACTATACATTTATCGACTAAACTAATTTACACTGAGGCGGTGTTAAAACTATAGTTTTTGACAGACAGACGTTTCAGTTTTTATGTCGTGTGTTGGATAATTAAAATCTAGAGAATTCATAATTCATAAAGAAAAGACACTTGACAATAAAATGCAAATGAATGGAAATGAGGCTGAATACTGAGCAGCTCTGGTGCGCGCTCAGGTTAGGTTAACTTTTGACAGTTGTGGACAAAGTCTTTAAAAAACATTTATCTGTCGAATATAAACATACCAAAACAGATCAAATGTGAAAATTAACACATTTTAACACTATTAAAGTAGTACTTTGACTGGTGCTATTACTATTATGCCCAGGTAAAAAGAGTAGACTCAGTTGTGGTCACTAGAGCGAAAGAGCCTGTACCTGATTTTTTTGCCATGTATCTGAGCAAAATTTGTCTTGCCCCAATGCAAATATAATCTATATTTGTCCGAGGATCAGGAAATATACGCAGTTAGCAGGCTAGTTGTTTTTTAGCTTTCTTGTGATGGTAAATCTCCACTCAGATGTGAAAAAGTGCTTATAAAGTCATTCCTGTGAATAATTAGGATGCTAGGAGTTCATTAGGAAAATGAGGAATAAGTTTGGACTGCTGCAAATGAAAATGAGTTCTTCATATTTTGAAGAAAGCAAAAATCAGATAGCTTTAACATGATTTAAAATAGTATATTGCATTATGTTATATTGTCTCACTGAACTTGATAAATTGCAACATTTGTTTTTTTTTTGTTCTTCTATTAATTACAATTCTGTATAAATGTTACACATGATATTAACAGCTCATGCAAGTTTGCAGGAATGCCGTCTACACGATCCCTTCATTGTACAGTCATGCCACATGTAGCTTACAACTCCAAGGCCGGACCGCACACCCACACTCCTTTATACAAGGATCCAGGTGGTTGTCTAATCGTATTCTCCTGGAGGAATGTTGCACAGCATGAGATTGAAAGGCTTGGCACCACTCAGCTAGCCCGCTCAGCCCGCGCACCTCACTGTCTTCCTTTGTACCAGCGTTTTATCAACAGAATCTATTTATCTCACATGTACAGTCGCATCAACACTCTCGCTGATGTCCCTCTTCTATCCATCCCCCGCTACACCTTGGGCTCCGTCGTGTTACTTAAAAGCTATAGCAGGATAAAACGAACGGGAAGCTAGCAAAAGTGAGGACTCTTGATCTCGCGGTTCACCTGCTGGGCATATGCGAGCATGTCAGGAAGAGTCACGGGAGAGTTAGCGGCCCGGACGCCGGGTGAACGTTTAGCTGATCCTGATGTATTATTTGAATGGGTCCGTGGAGGAACAACACAATTTTTGATGCTGTCAGTCATTCGCTGGGCTTGGGAGGATTCAGAACAGAGCAGGGCCTGGAGAACGTTTCTTCTTTTGTTCAAGATGAGACGAACACGGGTCGCTTGATCGCATGGCAGTTGAAGAGCTTATCTCCGGTGACATCGCAAGACGCGCTGATATTCATTACATCACATGCAGACAGCGGATGCACTTTGGCACCGTGATATTAAAATAGTCAGAGTATCATCTTTATATCTCATTTTTCAGTGCCACTGCCGCCTTTCTTTATGTATTCATCCGTTTTCTCATTGAGTAATTAGGGCGAGTAAATGTCAGGTTATAATGAACATATTTTGCACCATAATAGCACGAGACTCTGTACAAGAAGCTGTTAGCGTTCTGTTCATTTCATGTCAGTAGTTGCAGTAAAATAACTATTGTAGGGGTAAGGTAAGGCAAGATAATTTGTTGAGAACAATTTGTGCACAAAGTAGTTCTAAGTGCTTTACAGAACCAGATAGGGCCGTTAAACTCTTCAAATAAGTAAGTAAAAAATAATCATTCTAGGTTTTTCTTTAAAAGGGAAGAGACGAGTGTATAGTCATATGGTTAAGCAGCCTGGATTTGAACTTTGTCAGAGTAGAAGCCTGTCTCACATCTTCAGCAAGACTGTTCGAGATTTTAGCTGCATAAAACTGAAACGATTCCCCATGTTTAGTCCTGACTCTAGCACCAGCAGGCGGCCGGTCCCTAAGATCCTCAGAGTGTGAGAGGGTTCATATGGCGCTAACATGTCGGAGATGTACTTTGGTGCTAGGCCAAGATTTGTACACAAGCAGAGCTGCTTTAAAGACAGGAAGCCAGTGCAGAGACCTGAGCACAGGACTTATGTGCTCGTACTTCCTGGTTCTAGTCCGACAGCTGCAGTACATCCACAACTCTGCTGCTTGGGTTCTCACAGTGAGAAGGTGAAGAAGTTACAATTTTCTAACTTACTGACAAATGTATGGATACGTTTCTCCAAGTCTGGTTTAGACACTATACCTGGCAGTGTTTTAGAAAGGAAAAAGAGCTGATATGATTTGAGAAGACTGTCAAAGTCCATTATTAACCTTCAATTCCTAACCTGATTGGTAGGCGTCAGATTAACATTTTCTATGTCTTCTAGTCTAGACTCATCTGACTCTCCGTCATGTCTCCAAATATTTTACGTGAATGCTAAATGCCTCATATATTATAAATCTTTTCCATCAAGATTTTAAGTGAAATGGCTTTAGTGCTGTCCTTGATCCCCCTAATATCTCTTGTAGCTCAGAGAAAATAGCATTTTTTGTTGTTTTCTAATGAAACATCTCCATATATTTTATACCTGACTCAAAGTGCTGTCTTTTGCCACACATATTACCTTAATTTAGTTACGTACCATCAATGGCTTTTTGTTTCACTGCACTTAGATCAAACTGTGTGTCTTATTGGCAGCCAGAACCAGACTTTATACCTTGTTTTAAGAACATTTTTGGCCAGAAAAGTATCCAAATGCACAAATGACTCTCTCTTTTTTTGTTTAACTTTTTGCATCCCTTTTATAAGCAGACGTCTGGCCTTATATAAAATGCATATTGACTGGACTTGTCTTGACTTATACATTTTTTTCTGGTTTTGTACAATCATTACTGAGGCTGTAGTCATTAAGTCATTTAAATGGTTGATAGAGTTTTCGAGTACTTTTCTGTATACATAGTTGCAAATAGTGTAGTTTTGGTCAGATATAGGATCTAGGTGGATTATCATTGATTATCAAAGAGATAATCAATAGTTTTGAGAGCTTTTGCTGCACCCAATTTTCAACTGACCAAGAATGTCTAAAGTTGACTACAGGCCTCACCTCAATCATTAGAAGCTGCCCAAAATTGTCTCCAAGTTTTGTTTATTTTTACTTAAATTTCACAAAAAATGACATTTCTCTGAATGATATGACAATACCAACATCTTAACTTGAATCAGTTATTGCTAAGTAGCCAAGCCAAGCAACACTTACATTGACTTTTGGTTCTATAGAAGTTGATAGTACTTGATTTTGATCAGAACTTACCCCTACCTGCGACTGATCCTTATTTATTCTGCAGTTTTAAGTGTATTTACTCTTGTCTTTGAAGCCTGTGGAGGTTGGCATGAAAGCCTCTGATGTGAATGTTTTCCTGAGAACTTAACTTGTTTTTTGTAAGTATTTTTTCTCCATCGTTTTATCTGGTCCCACAGCGAGTCTTTTGATTCCTTCTTCCCAGGGCTGCAGAGAAGAGGTGTAACACTCAAATCTTTCCCCCCTCACTCTGAATGCATTGTGCTTTGGACAAGATGGTTGCTTGGTTGGAGTTATTTATTTTTCTATGGGCTGAAACTCTCTTAATCCTACTGTCACCTCTCTAACCTATTTCTGTCTATTGGTGCAATGGGGGGAGGTGATGAAAAGTGATAATTCTAGTTGGGTGGAATGTTTTCTTTCTGTTCTATGTACACTTTCCCCTGATTTTTTTCTTCCTCCTATCTATCTATATCTATATCTATATCTATATCTATATCTATATATGTATGTATGTATGTCACTGTTAACTTACTCCATTTGTCTACTTTGTTCCTTAACAGATCCCGGTGCAGTGGTGGAGACCCACAGTGCAGTTCCATATGCGGTGATAGGGGGCGTCCTTGCGCTGCTGGTGTTCACTGTCATCTGTGTTCTCATCGTAACCATATGGTGCACAGTGCGACAGAAAGGTGGGTACTGTGGTACTTGTGGCGTACTGGTCACTTTATTAGATACACATGTTCAAATTGTTCTAAATGTGATGATGAAGATGAAGTACATTATGTCTATATAATTAGTGCATCATGCCTTAATCCAGAGGTGCCCAAACTTTTTTTTATTGAGAGCCACATCTCAAAACGCATTCGAAGCGGAGGGCCACAGACCAGTGATCAATGCAGTGTGTTGCTTTAAACACAGCTTTGACAGAGCTGCTGTGTATTATTAAGGCTTGAAACACTTTCATTTAGGTCTGTATCACACTGCAATGTGATGTTTGAGGATATAGTAGTAGAAATAGTTTCATTTTCTGTTAAAAGTACTGCTTATGATCAATTGGGCTGATTCAGCAGGAGGCCTGAGGGCCAATAATAACTGGTCTGAGGGCCACATTTGGCCCCTGGGCCATACTTTGGACATCGCTGCCTTAATCCCTCTTAAAGCTGCACTATGTAACATTTCTGGTGGGATCCTTTATATGCTTGTTTCCATGGAGATGTTATTGTTTTGCCTGGCCATTAAACTTGTATCTTGCATTAATTCAGCGATAATTCAAAAATACCTTGAAAAAGTTTCATTATTACTGTAAGCCAAGTCACAGATCTTACCTGTAACTTTGTCTGGTGCTGTCTCTATGGAGATAGATAAGTTCAGCGCCATACTCGTGAACATTCCTTGCATGGAACCAAACTAGTGGTGGACCTTCTACCAGAAAAGTTGTGTAGTGTATCTTAAAATGTGTTATATGTCATATAGCAAGAGAAATTGTCAGCTCATTTAATTCAGAAAAAAAATAAAATAAAATCATTGCTTTGAGGCCCAGTCTCTGGCCCCCAAGCATTACTGGCATTAGATACAAAGCGTTGCTTGCATCATATTCCTCTCTCCTTTCTCTCATCTCCAACCAATCTGTCAAGTGTAATCCGACCTCTGGCAACAAGGCATGGCACTAAAGTTATGATTTGATTTTTGCAACAGCTGTACCTAATAAATTGACCAGAGGGTATCTTCTCCTTCCATTTTACACAAGCACGATCTGCCCATTTCTTCCGCTCTATGGTTTATCATGCCCTGTAAAGAAATCATTTGAGGCCAGTTGCAGCCGCAATCGTCCAAAATAATCTTTTAAATGGAGGTGTAAAACTGGCAGAGGCGTAGACACTGAAGAGCAGGATGCCCGCCACTGTCCATGATCAATGACCTTGGCCCGCCCCATGCTGAGGGGATGAGAAGGGGGCGGGGCTGAAAGGCTAGGTGTGGTGAACATGTTTTATGACTCCATGTTAGTGTATCAAGGACCATCTATTAAAACAAGTCGGCCTTCGGAGTTCCCTATCTTTTTAAGTGGCCTTTGCGTTGGCACTCTTTCATCCGGCGCACTGAAGCTGCCAAGAACTTAAATCTAAGAACATGGATACTGCAGGAAGCTTGTTACTTACCCCACAGTCAATGGTGGGAAGTAACTACATAATGTTCAGAAAAAAATACATATTTAGAGTACAAATTTTGTGTAACTAGTACAGCTTGTGAAACCTAAAGTTGTTTTAACCATTTATACTAACTCATTTTTACACTATAATATAATGCAAGTTAAAGTGAAAGTACTGTATTCTAAGTATTCCAAACAGAGTACTCTGATTGGACCACAGAGCCATGGCTTCTGGGCTGGATAGGTGAACAATGAGTCATCACTAGTAACACAATTTGGGGTCGCACAGTGCCTCCTGGACGCCTCCCTACGCAGGTGTTCTGGGCATGTCCTACTGGAAGGAAGACCCAGGACACACTGGAGGGACTATGTCTCTCGGCTGGACGGGGAACGCCTTGGGGTCCCACCAGTCGAGCTTGAGGAGGTGTCTGGGGTGAGGAAAGTCTGGGAGTCCCTGCTTAGACTGCTGCCCCCACAGCCTGGCTCCGGTTAAGCGGAAGAAAATATATGGATTGGGTTGCACAAAATATCTAAATCTGTTTTAATAACGATAATACAACAACTACTGCCATACATTAAACAATAAAATACAAAAGGCTTTACCAAGATTGCTTTGCCAAACATTTTAACCAGAATTCACCTAGACTAGTACCACAGAGGGTTAAACCAGGACTAAACCAGATCTAGATCAGAGTTAAACCAGGTCTAAACCATGATTAAACTAATAAACATATTAACATTTTGGGGAGTGGACCACGGGCCGGATAAGATCGCTTGGAGGGCCTGATTTGGACTCCGGGCTGCAAGTTGGCTAACCTTGATGTAACAGAATACATTTCAATACAGATACTCCGTACTGTTACTAAATACATTTTCATAGTGTTCTTCCCAACACTTCCTACAGTTAGACAAGCCGCCAGTCAAGCATTTGGTATGACCTGACTGCCAATCAACTGCAAAGAGAGGACTATTATAACCAATCAGAGCGGAGACAGGGCCAAGGGGCTTTGTCTTTAGCTGGGTTTGAGTGTCAGCGTGCCAGTCAAGCTCTGCCCTCCAGCCTGATGCGGTGTCAGTCTGCACAGTGGAGTGAAGGGGACTCTCCAGTAGGTCGATGACTTGCCACAACAAAGAATTAATCATACCAGTGACTTTGGAGGGCGAGTCAGTGAAGTCCTGTAATGGCTTTCTCAGAGTGCATTGCCATTGTATTCTGTGTTGAAAGGTTTAGTACAGCAACGTTTGGTCATGGTAATAAAGACTCTCAAGAGTAGAAGTGCTCGCAGCCTTAGTATATGTTATTTTGGAAGAGACTAAAAGCAGTCAGAGGTGGGTAGTACGCAGTTACATTTACTTGTACTTTTCAAGCAGCATACCTTTACTCCTGCTTGAGTAATATTTTTTATTGTAGTAACAGTACTCTTACTTGAGTAAAAGTTGTGGCTACTCTTCCCATTGTAGTAAGTCTATAAGTAACAAAAGCTTTAATTGTGTTTCTTGCTTCGTTCATTCCGATATAATGTAGTTTTCTTCTCTTTTTGTGTCTGTTGTTTGAAAATACCAGATTTTGCCATTTTACCAGCATTATTTAAAGTTTTGTCCTTCAAATTACATTAGCTTCAAATTATAAATCACCCCGAGTCACTTTTACTTGAGTAATAGTTTTACTTGAGTCATTTCTTGGACCTTCACTTTATACTTCTACTTGAACAATATTATTTTGAATCAATGTTACTCTTACTAAAGTACAATGTTTGACAACTCTACCCACCTACCTCCGGTTTTGCCCTACATACCAGTCCCTCATCTCACTAAAGAAGTCAAAACAGTGTATTTTCTTTGGCTTTTTGGAGCAGAAGCTCTGTTGAAGGAAGGGTGCCAAGACTTTCCTTTGCCATGCCAAACAAGAGACATGCCCTCCAGCGTGTCCTGCATCCAAGTGGATATGCCCAGAACACCTCCCCAGGGACGCACAGAGGCCAGAGACTGACAGAGCTGGACCCCCAATTCCTTATGAGTGACCAGGATCTTCACTCACACAGCTCAGGGCTACGGATGAAGCACAGGGGTTTATACTGTTTCAAGAAATTAAAACAACTCAACTTAACTTAATGGGTGATAAGCATCATGCAAGTTAAAGTAGAACATTGTACTGGTCTGTTAAAGGCTGTACCTAAGCTTTACTATCTTAAAAACACAAAAAAGAACTGGTATTACTAGAACTAGCGCTGGGTCTTTAAATGTTCATGAAATGTATACTCTTGTCACAGAGAGTGTTTGAATGGACCATCAGACACTGGGTGTATGAGAATGGTCTGAAGGTCAAAACGTTCACTAGTGGCCCCTGTTCTCACAAAGACCTCTATCTCTATTTGCAAAAGGCATAAAACACCAGACTGGCAGCAAGTCCACTGGGCTGTCTGCTTTTCACAAAGAGCAGGTTATTAAATTGAACTTTTCTGCTAAACTGAAAACTAGTATCTCTTTTCCAAATGTTTCCTAAACACTAAATCTAGTTTTTTTTGGTACTAAACTCTGTGCATGGTGTTTTAATAGTATTGACTACTGTTCCTAGTCCATTTTGGCAGACTTAGTGCAAGTTTGAAACTTTCTGATCAAAAACTGTAAAAAACTAAGTGTGTGCTGCCTTCATCAGTACTATGTGTACTCTGTGACATCACACAGGGTTTACATGCAAGGTGTTTCCAATTACGCACACTTGACTGCAGGGGCTGAGTTTGAAATGTGGATACCTGTTCCTTATACCCCCAGACCCCGCCCCTCCTTTTCCTTCACTCTCTCCTTTAGTCCTCCGAGTTAGCTGCTCTATTTGAAATGTCTTTGTGGGAGAAGTTTCGGTGTTTAGTCCCAATTTGAGGTTGGCTGAAAAACGCCTCACATGAGATTGATCTTGAATCTTAACATTCCCTCCATTCCTTTTTGCCAATCTTTCCTTCTTTCCTTTTCCTTCTTGTCTGTCTCCTATTCCCTCCTCTTAACGTTTCCTCTGTCACTTATCCATCCTGATACCTCTAATTTCCGCCGGTAGGCTCCTATCGTACCCGTGAGCCTATCCTCGCTTGGTATTGACCTAACAATCAGACTAATGAATTAATCCGTCACTGGTATGATGCTCAATAATCTCAGCTCTGATTGGTCAGATAATGCTTCATGTTGCTCCACCGCCTAACCTCCCTCCCCTCTCCCCTTTTCTCTCTCTCTCTGTCTCTCTATCTCTCTATCTCCTAGGCTCCTATCTCACCCACGAGGCCAGCGGATTGGACGAACACGGCGAGGTGCAGGAGGCCTTTCTTAACGGGAACGACGCCAGCCAAGGCAAGAAGGAGTACCTGCTGTAGCCCCCCGCCCCCCCCCCCCCCCCCCGCAACCGGGCCCCCCTTCCCCAAATACCCCTCTCTTCTCTCGTGACCTCCTCCCACTCCTCTACCCTTCCCCGACGTCCCACTTATACAGTATAAACAAGAACACCACACACACTTGTACCAACACAAGAGGAAGCCTTTTGAAAAAGACTGATATCGCACACAGCCGATCGACCGCTCCATTCCACTACATGCCTCCTGACTTTATCCACGCGAGCCACCAACCTACCGACCGACAGAGAAAACAAGAGCCCATAGCCCAACCAGACATTAACAACTGTGCCACATACTGTAAGAACTGAAAATGAAAAGAGAGTGGGAGAGAATGGGGTGAAAACTCAAACCGCAGTGGCGTAATTGTTTTGATTGAGAGAGGCGTGCACAAAGAAGCGACATTCTGCTACAAAAGTGCAAAAGGGAATTAGAGGCAGATCGCGGTTGAAATTCTCCGCCTAGAGAAAGCCATGTATTGCAGAAAACTTGAATGACAGATACAAAGCAGAATACAGGAGGGAGCAAGACCAAGGGCTTGCCCAGCAGCTATGAGCACTCAGCACAAGAAAATAGAAATTTTTTGAAAATTGCCAAAGCATCTCGACTTCGCAGTGTAATTTTCCAACCAGAGTCCCGGAACGGATCCACACTCAATGAACAAGCTAACCGAGCCGTTTTGCCATCTCCTCTGGGCACCATAGCAGTAATTTGAGAAAAATGTCAGCTTTTAGCAAGTTTTCTGTTCAGGGTAGACCCCCGATTCATTTGTTACCATCCTCTCCCCTCACTTTTTAACTCTCTGCCTGTCCTCGCATCACTCCTCCTTTGTTGGCTCCTAATAACAAACGGATTAGAGACGCGGCGACGTTCCTGACAAAGGAGAAAATAACACGACTGCAGAGGCATTAAAGACGAGGGTAATTATTTCTGAATGTCATTATGAGGATCAAAAGGGTTCAAAGTCTTATAAGAAGGGCAAAGGCTGCGCTAGCTAAGGCGACGGATGACGCAGTGACGGCTGTTTTACCTGAATGCGACCATACACACTTGCATATACATAGACAGTATACATATCTCTGAATTATTTGTATAAAAATGAACAACGTTAAATTAAAACTTTTAAGAACACCGTTTACTATTGAAGCATTATGAAGCAACTATACTAACAGAATATTAGCCGATAGTGGCACGATGCCGAACAAACTACTGTCCAGTGATCTTTAAAGAAAAACGAGAAAAGTATAAAAAAAAAAATCTTCATTTGTCTTTGAGAAAGCAGAGGTCTTATTGGTTTTTTAATTATTTTATTTGAGCAATTCTGATTGTTGTTACTGTTATTATTATTGACGTTGTTCTTATTACATTATTGTAAATGTTAATGAAATGTACACTTCCCATGGTTTGTTTTTGGTTGAACTGTAGAGAAATACTAGCTGTCTTTTACCACTCTTTTTCCTATTCCTTCACTCTATCTTTCTCTCTCTCTATTGGTCTCCTGTGCCTAGTCGTCTCTTCTCCTGTCTGTCACTTAATTCTTTCGTTTTTCCAAGTCCATGTGTCATTGTTGATATATAGCTAACTATTTCTTTATAGGGGAAAGATACAAAGCACGACAAAATAAAAAAGATTTGAAAAATAACCCCGGGGACTGGCGTGTGCGTGTGTGTTTACTGCGTAATTAGCAGGTGCTGTTGTGGAGATCCGGAGAAATCAAAACAGGAGATGGAGCATGTGATGAGATCGATAGGGAATAGCGGAGTTATAGGAGGATTGAGATGAGGGCAGCCTATAAGCCACTTCAGACGGGAGCACCTCACAGAATGCATAAGCAAACCAGACGCCAGTGTGAGCCAGCGCTTAATGTATGTATTTAATTGTGGTAAGGTAAGTACTGAAAGTAACAAGATGTTCAGACATGTTATAATTAAAGTGTTGCCTACTCTATATTGGTAATATTTTCTATAATGTGTAAAAGGCTATATCATGTAGATTCATCAGATTTTTTTTTATTTGATAGCCCGTGTAATGAAAGCCATCATAGAGTGGAAGTAATAATAACCTTTAGTGAAGAAGACGATGTGCACCGGAGAAATCAGGCTTTGGGCTCTCATACAGGTAAAAACAGCTCTGCATCCACAACAAATGATTACTTTCTGCTAATCAATCTGCACCTGTACTAAAAAAAAAATACTGGCCAGACTGTCTCTCACACACTACAACAAATACTTTTACTTTATTTATTGCCGTTCAGCAAATGTTGTACATAGGAAGCAACAGCCTTTCTGTTTTTGGTGGAACAGTACACTGCCTACACAACTCCCCCATTCAGGAAGAATCAATGTGGAAGTAGATCATTTAAACAAAACTGTACATTCAGTACCTTTTGCGATGTTAAAATCCTTCAAATACATTAAGATAATAGAAATCCTATTCTACTTCTACCCCCGGGAGAGCGTACATGGAAATGGAAATAGTCTGGGCATCCGATCTTAGACTGCTGTCACCGTGACCTGGCCCTGGATAAATGAAAGAAAATAGATGGATGGATACTTTTACGATTTGCGTTGCCTATAAAGTTCCATAGTATGACATTAAACCTAATACTCTGCTGTGTTTGCCGGTGGTGTAGAGGTTTTGTTGCACATATGTGGCTACCACCTGGATGTTGTGGATTAGCCTTCAAGCCACGACCGTTTGCTGAATGTACCCTTTCTCTCCCCAATTGCCCACTTCAACAGTTCTGTCCCAAAAAGTCTATGGGGCAGAAAATCTTGTAAAAAAACAAAAAGGAGGACAAGAAGACAAGGTTACACTACTATGCCAAGTAGCAAGTTGTAAAGAGGTGACTCTACTCTAACTAAATGTTTTTCAAGGTTGGTTTTAACAAATACATCGGTAATAGAAACTGGAACATTACACGCAAAGCAATAACATTTCCTTGGAGACAGGTGACGAACCCTCCACCAGAAAAGTTACACAGTACACATATAGATTTTGGACATAAAACTTTTAATCCAAATGAATGATCACAGAAGATAGTAGAGACCAACAGGAGAGCAGCTTGTAATGTATGCCCAAAATATGAGAGTGCCATTAACTTGCTCACAATCAATGGACGATTCTCTCTGGAAGCACTCAACATGTCCATCTGAGGCGGCCTCGCAAACCCGGAGGTTGCCTAAGATGGATCGATTTGTTTCTCTTCCATCGATGGGAGGCTCAGCGCTCGCCTGTCATAAAGAAGAATTGTCAAACGGCAATCAAAGTAATGGACTCCTCCAACACCACTAGCATGAATCCACACAGGGCTGGACTGGGACAAGAAGTCGGGTCCTGGACTTTTTGATCTGGACTGGCCATCCTGCACAATCGCAACTTCACGCTAATTCAATAGGCTAAGCTTTGTGTATAATTTGAATATAATTGGGGGATTTTAAAAGTGATTTTCAGGTTGTCTTAATAATAGTGGGTGGTATTATTGCTGACCTGTTTTTATTGACCTGTATTTGTTATATTTGGTTTTAGTAGTGATTAAATATTGTTTTGGATTTTTTTTTGTTTTTTTTATTACAATGATTGGAAGAAATCTAAATGAAATAAATTATACTATATAAAATCAAGTAAGATGAACAGGTCCCTCTGTAGGACCCAGAGTGTGCTTGTTGTGCCCTGGTGCCGTGCAGGGTCACAGTCTGAGCGCAGCAGTGACAGCAGTGGTCTGAACTGGCCCCTAAACACCACAGACGTCACGCACTTGTGTCAGGACGTCTGGACTCGTGTTTTGCTCCTTTGTTGAAATCACGCAAGAAACAAACACGCTGTGCTTGTCCATGGTAAACGCATTGATCGTGGCATGTAAAAAATACCCATCAATGCGAATATGAGGTCTATCGATGCAAAATAAAAACTGCCAGGAAGACTGAAGAGTGCAAAATGCCTTTAATGGGTGCAACTC
This sequence comes from Periophthalmus modestus, assembly GCA_019594935.1. NCBI lineage: Eukaryota > Metazoa > Chordata > Actinopteri > Gobiiformes > Gobiidae > Periophthalmus > Periophthalmus modestus. The sequence goes on along the minus strand of JAIEZT010000124.1, from coordinate 18,594,014 downwards.
ATCCCTAGTGTTAACAAATATCTTCATGTCATCGTGCTTTAAATGAACAGGGTCATCACCAGAACAGGGACTGGCGCTCCATTTCTAGCCTCGCTCTGTCGGCTTTGGTGATAAAGGACTGCACCAGCGCCACATGAGTGTGGGGCTTTGGTGCAGAGTAGAGCATGTATACAGCCTGGGAGAGCAGAGTAAGAGCGCCCCTCGTAAGCGTTACATCAGGACTGTGCGTGGCGGGAAAGCGCTCGGTGCTCCAGATGGTCAGTCCAGCCCTGAATCCACATTCGGCCAAACAAACAATACCCACAGAGCAGCAGAACATATCTTTATGATAAAGGAAGCCCCCGCGAGCAGCTCTTATCAAGTCCACACAGGGCCATGTAATAAAACACAAAGAGAGATTGTCTGTGCTTAACTACAGTGGATGGCCTTCAAACAAGTTGCAAATGCAAGATAAGTTTTCTAGCTCTACTCCACACAACAGTTCAAAATAAAATGTGCAGTCAAGTGCATCAAGTCTAATGTGTGTTATTACTGTTTTGTCTTCAGCACAAAAGTTGTGTTTAGATAAAAGTTGGTCTGTTGGTGCAATAGTAAGGTTAGCAATGAAACTCAAGGTTCATAATGCAAACTCCAACCACTAGAGGTCAGTAAAGAAAACACAGAAGAGTCCAAAGGTCAACGATGAACTCAAGCATGGTGGAGAAAGCTTTGGAACCTTTCCGGAAAAGACAGGTAAGAAGTTTCATTTGTAATGTAGCCTACCAAGTTTGGGGAAGAAAAACATATCTAAAGGCCTTACGGTTACAATTTGTACATACAATAAATAGATAAGATTGTATCAATAAATGCTGGGTCTTTAGTTTATCTGTTACATTTTATTTGAAAATCTGAATACTTCTTTTTCAAACTCTCATGTGTAGAGTTATTGTGCCACTACGTACTTAAATATGATTCAAATATGGCTGGAGAGTAATGCCATGCTCAATCTTCATGGACAAGTGCCTTTTAGTGTTCGACAAAGCCAAGCTGCAACTATGTGCCGAGGAGCAGCCAAACAGCTCTTGTAAACACTTCAGCTTCTCCTCACTCGCTGTTGTTCGCTTGTGCACCTTGGCAAAGTGTGTATAGAGTTTTAAATTTCAACAAAAATAAAAGAAAGAATTGTTTTGTTATGCTATCCATGGATCCCCAATTCTTGTCTCCCTGACCCCCTAATGGTCATTTATTCAGTCATGTATTTTTTTTTTTTTTTTTTGACTTTTGGCCAAACATTGATGTCTGAAAGTTGAACAAGATTGGTTCTGAATAATAATAATGCTAATGCTAATAATAATGCTAATGTCGATAATGCTAATAATAATGCTAATAATAATAATAATGCTAATGTCGATAATAATAATAATAATGCTAATAATAATGCTAATGTCGATGATAATAATAATAATAATAATGAAAATAATAATAATATCAATAATAATAATAATAATAATAATATCACATTTGCATATAAAATCTTGCCTGTTAGTCATGCCTATTTTGCTGAAGCTATAGTGTCTTAATGTCATAGTTTTGGTTTAATATTAACATCAGGTCATGGTTTGCTATACACACATTTCTGAGGTTGTATTTTCCACAAACAACTTTTACTTTGATTTAACCAACTTTGCGTGTGGCAGCTAATATCCCTCGCTCCGCTGCCTCCTGACAAAGCAGCCATTAGCGGACCATAAAAATGATCCGTTCACCTGTTAGCGGCCGCCATAATCACAGCACGCACTGATCACCGCGCTGCATTATTACCAAATCAATAGACATTTAGAGGAAAAATAAGAGTCCAGACGGCTGCTAGCTTCCTGCTGCTTTACGTCACGCGATGATCATAGCCTAGCGTAATCGAAAAAATAACCGGCGAAAAGTCTATGAATAACACGTCTCATGTATCAACAGTGTGCAGCGGCTTTATATAATGTAATCCGGAGTTTATGACCTTTTATGACAGCCATTCTTCACTTGTATTAGCCCGAGTCAACAGGGAGAGTTGGAGGCTTTCACGGTGGATTAAACGCATCAAAATCCAGGCCTGATATGAACGGTTTTCCTTGTAGTATGTATGACCCTAAGACTAGGCTTGGAGTAGTGGACAGCAGCGGCAGCATTGATTGAGGTGACCGTGTGAGCGCAATCCGGACATAATCAGGAAGTGAAGAGCGTTCAGGCAGATGGATGTTTGGATAGGAAGCTGTGAACCAGGTGAGAAGAAAAGGTGTGTTTTTCAATCAGTTTTTCCAGTATATTCTAAGAAAAACCTTTCAAGCTTTTCAAAAAAAGAAAATGTTGTGTATTTTGTAAGATTGTATTTATCTGGTCCTTGAAAACAGCAGATAAAGTTTCATTTTGTTTTTAAATGCTGAACAAAATGGCAAAGGTTTGTTTTTGGTCTTTGTCAGTGTACTGTTCCACTGGTAAACATAATTAAGTTAGAGATTAAATAGCAGCACGAAGTTATGGTGCGTTCACACTGCGGCGTCAGAGATGTCAAGCTCACATTCAAAGTCTATGGTGGACGCGCGTCTTGGTGACGCAGAGTTTTTGCGGCGCGTCTTCAAGCGTCAAGGCGGCGTGAATCTGGCGTCATCGCGGCGCATCTGAGCATCCACGCGTCTACGCGTTCAGACGCCCAAGCGTACTAGCGTCAAACGCCTCGAAAGTTCAACTTGGTTGAACTTTTGAGGCGTTCAACGCGCAGCGTCAACCAATCAGAGACCACGCTCCAGTGATAAAGCGACGTAATTCCAGCGCGGGAATCAAAAAACCCGAAAAATGGAGGACACTATCCGCGCACCAATGCGGGACAGCAGGTCATCGAACTGGGCCTGGGACAAGCGAAAATACAACTGGAAGCACTGATCATCCAGACGGAGCTCCTGGAGCAAGTGATGAAAATCGCCAAACTACGAACTCCTCTGGATTATATCGTGAACCCAGACACGCCGCCGCCGCCGAGCCGATCGCCTCCGTTGGTGACTTTTGTGCAGTAAATACACCAAAGCTATTCTCTCAACATGGTCTGTCATTGTGCACAAAAAGAACGGGAAAACACTCGACGCTCTATACGCGCGTCCCAAGGCGTCTGCCCTCAAATGCACACGCGTCCAAATAGACGCGGCCAGCGCGTTTTTGACACCGCAGTGTGAACGCACCTTTAGACCATAACCATTTCTGTCAGATACATAGACTGGATATTTAAATGGACATAGCTAACCTGCTAGCCACCGTGTTCCACATAGGAGGTGCTCACAGGCACGCTCACTTTACATATAGAAAACTGTGGTCCCTATCTCTGTAATAGCTGCTGTCAGATTTGTTATTTTGGTCTTAAAATGTTGATATTAGCCCGCTGTACATGATCCTGGTATTTTTATTTCCCTATTTTGTCCGTAAATCAAGATATGAACATTAATAACAGATAAATCAGGCGTCTTCTATCCCCAGGATTGCTACCACTAGTGTTAGCAACAGTTTGACTGACAGCGTTGCTAAGCACCCACTCTCTGCTAAACCAGCGGTGCGGGCGGGAAGGGGCGTAACCTTCAACACCTTTGCTCCAGATTTGTTTTTTGGTTTGCTATGATACTCGTGGTGAGAATTTCAAATATGGAACATTTCTCCAAGCCTCGATTAGCTTCATTTGACTGCAGTTGCTACGTCGTCACACTCACTTAGTCCACTTCTTTTTACAGTCTATAGTCAGATAGCAAGATTTTTGTTAATTAAGATTTAAACATTTTGAATTTGTGCCCAGTGTGAACAGTAGAATTGAGTTTTATTCCTGCCAAAGTTATTTATCTGTCTATTCGCATTTCCAGAATTCTGTGAAACCAACAAACAAAGCACTTAACCGTAAATCTGACGTAAATGATAAAATGTCATTGTGAATGTTTCCAGGATATATGAGAGAGCTATAAATTAGCTGTGATTGAAAACTCCCAAAATTGGACGTGCACTATGGTCTGGTTCCAGACACGCTGCAATCAAACGAAAAAGCTGGCTGCCCCGATAGTTTGAGACAAGGAAAATAAAGAAATTTTAAGAGGTTAAAAGTCAGGCTTTTAACTAATTGGCTGAACTCTCGCCACAGTCATCTCCAAAAACTATCTTCAAAGATTAAACGTAGCCTAACAATAGTTCAGGCAAAGCGCAGACTTGAAGATGTTGGCCTTTAGGTCAATAACACAATATTTTTCCTCAATAAAATGTCCTCTGATTACTTGAATTTTCAGGTAACTTCAAAAACTCCAAAACTCTCTGCCTTTTGCTTTTTCCATTTACAATCCTTCTCGTGACAATATAATGAACTCCTCTCCATCTGGCACAATGAGAAAAGAGAGGCAGCGCTGCGGAGAGATGCAGAGTAGTTCAGAAAGCGAGCAGACAATGGATATGTGATTTGCAGTAAAACGATCCACAAACACAAATGTAAGCCTGCGGAGCGCCGTGCTCATATGGAGAGGCGGATTGTAAAAAGTGCTGACTGTTTTATGTGAATGGAGATTTCAGCCGCGCGCCGCAATGAACAATCCAATTAGAATGGGCAGCACCCCTTTTATTACCCATTGTATTTACAAGTTTAATCAAAGCCGCCAAGACTGTTGTGGCTTTAACAGGTTAATTATTTCTTTGACAATGTTGGGCACCTTTTCCGATCCATACGTTTTTTGATGAAAACCTGCAACAGAAAATCAGTATGTAAAGACTGTCATGAACACAACGATTTTGATCAGAGCTGGGATTTTAAGTCCAGAATCCCATCACTGTGTTCACTATGGAAAAGTACGTTGGCCATCACTGTTTGTTAGAAGAGAACAGCACTGTATGAAGTTTATCTATAAGGGACGACTTCAAAAACTGCCAGAATACCTCACAGGCTTGTCTTTACTGATACTAGAACATTTAATACCAGATCACATGAGGCTAAGGACCAGCTGCACCAAAACTGAGATGGAAAAGAGGCTTTTAGCTGTTTTACTTCACAAAAATGGAATACACTTAAAGGAAACGCAAAATTGGTAACACAATTGCAATTTAATAATCTAGTAACAAACTTTTATACTCACTCCTGCACCTGTTTTTAATGTTTTATATGGACTTACTTAAACTTACTTATTTTTCGTTTGTATTTTAAACAGTGCAACCATGAAGAAGAGAGTTCTGTCATTGGGTTCCGCTGTATAAATAACACAAAATCTTTTACATTTTCCTTCAGTAGAGATTTTCTGAAGCGGTGATAGACAAAACACTTCACAGTTTTTAAACATTGACTCAGTTGTGGATATAATTAGAAATATACACTTTCTGGAGGAGTGCCTGCCTGGAACGTTATACAGAGTGACAGTAAAAATATCCCCATATCAATAGGAATCCCTGCAATTGTATATTCTGTGTGTATTAACCCGCTCTATATGATCCTGGTATTTTTATTTCGCTATTGTGTCCGTTACTCCAGATATGAACATTAATAAGTGCCACATCAGCTGCCCTTCGTACCCTGACGTTGCTCTCTGTAGCGTTAGCAACAGGTTTGATTGACAGCGTTGCTAAGCGTCCACTCCTCGCTAAACCAGTGGTGTGGATGAGAAGGGGCGTTACCTTCAACAGCTTCGCTCCAGATTGGCTCTTTGGTTGCTATGAAACTCGGCTCCAAATTCGCCGCTATAACTGCTAGCTTTGATGAACTTAATTTAACTAGAATGTTACAGTTGATGTCACACTCCCTTAGTCCACTTTCTTTCTTCACCGTCTATGATCCAACTACTACCAAAACCATACGCCATCTGAAAACCAGTAATCCTAAACTAATGGATGTATTTTTAACCTTTCAAATCTAGATGCCAATAACTGCAGCCATTTTTCCCTTTCCATAATGTAGTAATTAAGCACATACGTTTGCATTATTGGCTTAACAATGAGCTGGATTAGTAGAGCTATAGAAAGACATTGCATCTGTGCCATCAGTAAAGTCACCATCAGGAGACTTCATTTTCTCTCTGACATTTGGTGTGGGACCTGATAATTAACTGGCCTTTTCATTTTTCAGTTATTCATAATGTCTGCATCAGGGAGCACTGTGGCTGATTAGTCAAAACGTCAGCCACAAACAAGAATAAGTATTTGTTTTATTGGTTGTAGGTCCGTGAGTTACTTACATGACATGATTATATAAAACTACAGAGGCCCAGGAGGCTCAAGTGAATTCAAAAGAGATAGAAGACAACACAGATACAAGAGAAGAGAGTGTAATGCAATACAACAAATACACTAGGGTGGAAAGTAGCTAATCAGATATACTCACGTTACTATGATTGAGTAGATTTTTGGGGTAATTGTACTTTTTTGAGTAGACTTTTAAACCTGTACTTTTGCTTGTAATGGAGTAAAATCATCTAACCTTATAATTGCAATTAGTTACATTTAAAAAACTGAGTACAGCACAAGTACCAGTCATCCCAATACTCGACTGTCTGTGCTGCTTTATAAACTGACAAAGGCCCTTTTTCACAAACCGGGTTAAACTAATTCCTGACTCAGGGTTATGTTACTCAGACAGGGTCAACTCAGAGTTTCCTGTTTCAGAAAACAGGTCTGGAGCAGAGTTAGACCGCTCGGAGTTTAGCTGAGGAGAAAAAACACAATCAGTGGCTCCCAGAAAAGAGGATTCACCATGGCAACGGTAAACCAGAAGACGCATCCATCTTACAGGGACTAGAATTTTTAAGCATATCTTTTTTAACTTTATGTATGCCCTTATTTGTACTTATTCAGTGTTTCATGTTGCACTTTATCACTGAAGAAAGTTTTTAGTTTGAGTTGTGTTCACTGACAATGGCAATAAAAGTCTTCTGATTCTGAAGTCATGTGACTGCGGACAGGTTTCAATTTAATATTAAATTTAAATTAATTTATATTAAAACGGCGTAATGAATAATTAGTGTGATGCATTTAAACACCATCCTTTTGCACATGTGGCACTAAAAATTCTGAGATATATCTGAGTATTTAGAGTGCAGTAACTTGAACTGTACTTTTATATGTGACATTAAATACGTTTATTTAAGTATGGCAACAATTAACTAAATTAATAGGTCTATTTGCATGATATCAAGCTGATAAACCTGACCAAACATTTTAAAGAAGTTATCATAAGCAGTGAGTTGTGTTAAAAAATTACAAACTGAAAGAAAATGTATAAAAGTTGCAAATAAGTCATCATTATAAAGTTAAATCCTCATCATTAAACCTTCAGGAGCAGACTAAACGCAGGATTAGAGGAATAACAGACTGAGTTACCATGGTGACTGACCGAGTTTAGGTTAACTCTGTGAAACTGAAAACTCTGAGTAGATCTCTTTTCAGGGTTAATAGACTCTGAATTTGGGCTAAACCTGCTTCTTGAAACGGGGCCAAACTAACAGCTCTGACTGGACAGCGCTCAGAGAAAATGCAGGTTGGGGTTTGAACTGACTAAATTCATCTCTAAACTGTTTAATTCATAAAACACTGATCTAAAATGCTGCTTAAAGATCTGTTTAAAAGTAACTACTACTTTCCACTTTTACTTAAGTAGAATTTTGGCAGATGTTCTTGTATTTGTAATAGATTTTTACCATGTAACTGTACTTTTACTTGAGTACAAATTTGCAGTACTCTTTCCAGCACTGCAAATAAACTATGCTAACTTTTTTTTTTTTTTTTTTCTGTATATCTAAAACTATTTCTTAGTATGTGGTTCTAATTACTCTTTTTTGTGGCAGTTACTTTTTTCTGGACCATTGTTGGTTGCAGGGACAGACAGATGCAGATGATGATTTGTTGATAATTTATTATTTGATGATTTTTACTGTGTATTACTTTCATAGTGTGGATAAAAATCATATCTGTTGGCAAAAATCCTCACAAAATGCATCCGATCAGATTTAAAAAAACTGTTTTCGGAAATAACATCTGACCCAGCCTGGAGAAAGCCTCTCTGGATTGCACTTGTTCACACACATAATCCAAAATAAACGGTTGTACTCTTTTAATTTTCATTTAAATTCTGAAAAAAAAAAACCTTGTAATTACCCTAAACTTCCCAAACACCCTCTTTAGTTTACCACCTGCCGAAATGTTCTTTCCTGTAGCGCTTGTCTAAATCACACATGGGGGCAGACTTTAGCTTTGAGGGCGTTTTTGGCTGAGGCCCACTGAGCCGCCTGCACCACTCCACACAGCGCTGCCTTGTGCGCTGCCTTGCCTCCGGTCGTGTCGACAGGAGCGAGAGGAGGTTGGAGGGGAGGACGTGAGGGGAGAGAGAAAGCCTCCGTAACCCTGTTTGCTTGTTTCTTTGGAGGAGTGAAAAGAACTTGGGGCACTACACTGTAAGCCTGGAAGAGGTACGACGCTACTCTGTGCACCCAGGACGGGACAACTGTTTTGGGGGAGAATAACGCCAGGGAGTGGATGATGTGGATGGGGGCGCATAGAATGACAAGGAGGAAGATTGATACAGCCAGGAAACGCAATTGTGAGAAAGAGCTTTTGGCTAATTCCGGCGTTTCTTTTGGTTTCATGCAGAGAAGGTTCAAATAGATACCTAGCAAGCAAACCAACGGGAGCAGAAAGACGGTGATGCCATAGACGTAAACTAAAAAGTTCAGACTTAAAAGGGTGTCGGCGGAGCACACCCCCCAGTGGCTGCTATGGATCTGAGCGTAATGTGAAATTGTGGATATCTTCAACATAGAATTTTGACAGGAAACCTCCATAGGGCAAGAACCTCCCGATAACCTTGACATTTTGGTGTTTTGGATACTGGGTAGTTGTTGGTAAAGTCGTGGTCCAGTTGTCTCCAACTCCAAGACCGGCTGTCCCAGTGTTAATGCCATCCCCCCCGTATCCTCCGCTGCCCTGCCAGGTGTGAAGGACGTCCGAGCCGATGAACTGGGCGAAGGAGGACAAGATGGATGCCACCCAGCTCAGCAGCACCGCGCACAGGGCACGACGTCGGGTCACCACAGCCGGGTATCTGAATACACAGGAATAAAACAGAAGAAAATTGAAGTGCAGATGGAAATTCACACATGAGCGGCTAATGTGCTCCCACGGCTACAACGCCAGTGCAAATACAAAATAAGATGCAAAATGTCTCGGAGTTTGCTGGAAAAGAACAACTTACAGATGCAAAAAAGATTTACAGAAATGTACATTCAAGGAGCGGCTGTTTAGCACGATGATGAACTATGCAGACAAACAACATGATCATTATTAAATCAATACTGTAATCATGATATCGTTATTGGTGAAACATTTCCTGCTCACTAGGACAAGTGAGGGACGGATGGAGGGCGAGATTGACAGGCAGATCGGTGCAGCGTCTGCGGTGATGAGGTCACTGTGTCCGTCTGTTGTGGTGAAGAAGGAGCTGAGTCGAAAGGCAGAGCTCTCGATTTACCGGACAGTCTACGTTCCTACCCTCATCTATGGTCATGAGCTCGGGGTAATGACTGAAAGGACAAGATCGCGGATACAAGCGGAGGAAATGGGCTTCTTCCGCAGGGGGTAGCTGGGCGCACCCTTAGACATAGGGTGAGGTGCTCAGTCACACAGGAAGAGCTTGGAGTAGAGCCACTGCTCCTCCACGTCGAGAGGAGCCAGCTGAGGTGGCTCGAGTATCTGCTCAAGATGCCTCCTGGATGCCTGGGAGGTGTTTTGGGCATGTCCTGCCGGGAGGAGGCCCCGGGGAAGACCCGGGAAACGCTGAAGGGACTATGTCTCTCGGCTGGCCTGGGAACGACTTGAGGTCCCACTGGAGGAGCTGGAGGACGTGTCTGGGGTGAGGGAAGTCTGGGAGTCCCCACTTAGACTGCTGACCCCGCGAGCCAGCTCTGGATAAGTGGAAGAAAATGGATGGATGGCATTTCCTGGTCACCTCCTTGTCTCCATGGAGATGTGATCAATTAGATTCATGTGTTCTTAAATTTGATGGTTATATTTGATGGTTTATTTACGGCGGGCAGGGTCCTCTTTAACTCTACCAGAGTTATAGACAGAATATTATCTGTTGGAGTTTGTGTTCAAAGTCCTTTTAACTGACAAGAGTTGCGTGCTGGAGTTTTGTCAGCACGTTTTGAAGCTGTCAAAATATATATTTTAACCTGAGTTTGTTTCTCTAAACACAAAAGACATTGTACGAGTTTTTTGTTTCATATGAATAGACCCCAATTGTGATATCAATCAGAAATCACCAGGACAGAACTTCTATTTCACAGCTGAACGTACCAAATTCTGACACACGATTCCTTCTTTTTTCCCCGCACCTGAATTTGAATCTTTCTTGAATGTTGACATGTCGTTTGACACAATCCTGCATATTTAGTCTGAGTTCTTCTCTCAAACAGGAAACACTCTGTTCCACCTCGTGATGTCATGTGGTAATACAGGATGCGCTCCATTGTGTTTTAAACTTCATGCACCTTCACTAGAATCATTTGGATAATTTCACCCTGGAATTGCACATCACGACTGAACAAAAGGTAAAATGTTGCTATTAACTTGACAACTACCACATCATAACATCACAAGGTGGAACAGGGCATTTTGAGTTTTGGAGATGTAGACAGACTAATAATAAAAGTTTACTCAAACGTGTGTGAATGACACGAAACACAAAGCGACTGATGCGTGTAGGCTTTCACTTGGACCAAAGATATTCTGATTCAGGGGTAAATGCTCTATCCATCTCATTTGTTTTGCATCCATCATAAAACCAGTAACCACCAGCAGAACAAGGGTGTGTGCTGTTTGTTTTTTTCCGTGACCTTGCCTGTCGATAATACATCACAGGAATTAAACTGACAAAACAGCCAATTTAGCTAAATGACAGCCTTAGTGAGAAATAAGTATTAAGCCTTATGCCCCGCTGGGACCTGTTGCTCAGTGAGATAATAGTCCCATGCATTTAGCCATTAAAGTCATTTTGGGATCACGTTGTCTGACCCGTGATATTTTCATGTCTCAACTACTTCGCAATTGTGTTAATTTTGCAGAAGATAAAGGGGCATTGTTCGCAGTCTTATCACAGCGTGAGAATATGTTGGTTGTTGTTTATTTTGGCAGCGCAATGATATGATACCACCCAGTTGAAAACCTGCCAATATGGAAGAGCAAAGTGTCCTGTGATAATAGAGCAGTGTGATTTCTTTGGATTTTGTTGCATTATGTTGCTGTTGATCTATTTGTGATCGATTTGGGTTTAAAATGTGGCGCAAGGGCATTTTCAATATTTTTGTCAGATCCTCAGATCACCAAGGATACGTCTTGCATATTTCACGCTATTATTTCTATTTCAAAACTATATAGGCGAAACTATATTTGCTATAACTCAAAAGTCCCATCGTAAAACAAAGTCTTCTGTGAAACCAGGTTCAGAAATGTAAAAAGTAAGTACTGTCTGTAAAGCTAACAATGAGAAACACAGGACTGGAGACTTTGGTACGTGTACCACTGAGACTTGGAGTACCGGTAGCTTTCAGATTATACAATTTCATGACGTCATACTCTCAGCTGGGGGGTGAGAGCCAGTTTTCCCTATTGATTACATTCTACTTTGCCAAGAAATATCCAAAGTCAAATTCACAAATGCTTCATCACTTTATTTCTCTGAGTGACAAGACCCCCGCTATGTTAAAAGAAAAATCAGCATTTTAACAATATTCATTTTAGTCGCCCCTTGTCTGTTTAAAATATTATTGGCCTCTAGAATGTTAGGATGTCATGTTGATAGTTCTATGTCTATATTTTTGTCATCTATTTTTTGTGGGTCTAAACACTTCTTTTGCCACTAAACTGTGTATATAGTGTTTTAATAGGATTATCTACTGTCCCTAGTCATTTATTTGGCTATTTCAGTGCAAACTAGGTCAATTTGCAGCTTAAGTGTTGTGTTGCCTTCAGTGCACTAAACGCATGGTCTGCAATTTCAAGTACTTGGTGACATCACACAAGCCTGACCTGACACTTTACAGCCAGGTGTTTCTGATTACAAACACGTGGCTGCAGGGGCGGAGTTTGATACATGTGGATACCTGTTAGGCCAATCACACTGTTCTTATAGCCCCAGACCCGCCCCTTCTTTCCCCCCTCACTCTTTTCTTTAGTCCACAGGTATTGCCTAGGTTAACAGCTCTGTTTTAATTGTGGTTGTGTGCGGAGTTAAGGTGTTTAGTCACACTTTTAGAGCTAATATAGTCATGGTTTTGTTCACTTCACACTATACTATGTGATGGGTATGTGATGTGAAAGCTTTAAGAATCACTGCACTCGTCTATTTATGATTCCCTTTCTAACATTAACTTAAATATCTGATGTATGTAGGTATATGTATATATATATATATATATATATATATTTTTTTTTTTTTTCTTTTTTTTTTTTTTCTAATCATTTCAGCAGAAGTAGTTTCATTCAGTTGTACATTTAATAATCACATCGATCTTCCTCCTGCCCTTTGCTGGTCTTGCTTCAGTTATTGCTATATAATATTGACTTGGCTTGACTTTACCACCTATTGTCCAACCTCCCACACATTTACATAATGAAGGCTGTGTAGGCTATAGAAATGTATAATTCATAGCGTAATCATTAATCACATACAGCACCTATAATCCTGGTGTTTTCTTTCAGTGCGCAAGATCCAGAGCAAACTTAAAGGAAAACAAGATCAACGGCTTAAAATCAAGGGCTTCACAAGTGTAACTTCATATGTAATACACACTTAATACACTTTTGCATAGCAGTTGTTTACCATAAATTTTTTAAATTTAATAACTTTTCTCAACATTTTTTTTAAAGATATTCTATTGTTTACATCTGCATTTTGGAATTAGAAAGAATTTGATACAAGTTTTTATTAGTTTTTTTTTTTCTAACACTTAGAGGCATCGACATATAATTCTTGCCTGGGATGAGGACGATATGAGTTTAGTCACTGGTGAATCTCCCCGTTTTCAAATGGGGGTGATTGACAGATGGATTAACCAATCAGGGACATATTTCCATATTGGAAAAAAAAAAAATTAAGGAAAAAAAATATCATAAGGTATTGAAAAACATCGCAAATTTCTGTAGAATTAATGAGCGAAGCACTAAACTCTGTTAATTTATCTGTGTAATCCTTCAGTCGTCCAGGTCTGATCCATAGCAAAAGACAAAAACTGGACAAATCGTTGTCGGAGTGAAGACATTTTGCTGCTTATCCAAGCCACTTCTTCAGGTCTGGTCAGATTGCTGGTGACCACTGCCTTAGATCTATCTGCAGGGAGGGGCTAACTACACTGAAACTGTTACTAATTTAGTTTTTTGCTATTAACTCTGTTAATGTTAAGTGAGATAAATTTGATTTTATTTGTAAATCATAAGTGACCAATGACCTCCTTCATTTCACATGTGTCACCAGGGGCGGTGCCAGGGGGGGCTGATGGGGAACTAGCCCACCTCCTCTAGAATGATCTATGCACCTCCTTATAGCTCCTCCAAAGATGTTTTTCCCCACTTTCATAGCACAGCCAATCTTGTGTAAAAATGTTGTTCAAAATAAGACTCCAGTTAAAAAAAATAATTCTATATTGGTTTTGATAAATCACTACAGGGTGCTGACAACATTTAAACTTGTTTAAAACTGCAAAGTAAACATGGTCGGGGCTTGAGGTACTCTCCACTGTTAAAAGGCTCTAAATTAATATGTTAAGTGAGGACCCACATTGAAGACCTTAGCACCCCCTTAGCGCTTCTGACCAAAAATGTCTGGCACCGTCCGTGTGTCACTGAAAAAAAAAAAAGACAACAAAAAAAAAGATCTGATTGCGTGATCATGTTTGGCCAGACTTGAGACGCACTGGAGGACGGGTGGGAAAAGAGATATCACTCTGAATTTTGGAACAATTTCAAAAACTTGCCATTCTAGGAGCAGACAAGATTCTGCTGGTTGTATTTGCCCATTTCCAACCCATAACATTGGAATTATTGTGAATATTTTTGTTAAATTTAGGCAGTGGATAGAGTTATATTTTAATGTCGACTATGTGACAAAACTCGACTGACTGACTTACTTATGAGCCAAAATGTGCAGCAGATGATCATCCAGCGACAGGAGCATCACCAGGAACATCGTGAAGTGCCGAATTAGCAGGGGTCCACAGACGAGGGTGATGCACGTGTACATGCACGTGGGCTTACGCTGGTTTAGAATAACAGTGACCGGGAGCTCCACAGCGCCACCTAGAGCACCCACCAGACCCAGGGTGAGGCGCAGAGAGCCCGACACAGACCAGGGCTTGGAGAGCTGGATGCCCTGGTGGAGGCCGACTATATTACTGCTCCTACGCACCCTCAGGCACAGGCGACCACTGCAGCCGATGACTCCGATGAAGAGGAGGTACTGACACGTTGAGTAAAGCCACACCAGCCCCATGACTGAAACTGGAAAGCACAAAAACAGCTTTGTGAGTAGACTCCTATTGTGTATTTACATGGAAAGGAGTGGTTTATAATGTGATCAGCTTGTTGACAAATGGCCCGTACGATACATCATTGCGCCAGAAGCATCAATAGTGACATTACAATTCCAATTTTATGAGGCGGTTGGTAATAAAAAGTAAAGCTCACCAGGAGAGTCAACTGCAGGGAGGACAAAAAGGGTTGTATAAGTTTTAAGCACAGTATGTTACTTTTTGGAGGTGGCACGAGGCTTGGAAATAGAAAGTTAAAACCGTACTTCAGAATATTCCCGGTGGAGAGGTTAACTTTTAATGTCATACTGTGGAAGATTATAACTAAAGAACGATATTTCCGCATGGAAACAAGCATGGAAAGTCAAATAAGAATCAGTTTTGTGGAGATGCAAGCTCGCCCACATTACGAACATGTGTTTTTTGTAAATTTTTCAGCGCAATAAACTCAACCGCAACCAAAAAACATGACATTATTTTAGTCAAAAGTTACATAATGTGGCTTTAAGGTAAGAGAACCTTTACTTGTGCTGCATCGCATATTTCAGCAGCAGCAGGAGAATAGAAATATGCAGTACAACTCAAGATAACAACTTCACATACGAGTACACGTCAATCTAACACAACGACACTGTGCAAGCAGAGGAAAAGTACGAGGGTTCACCATGTATGTGCAATAATACGCTGTGGACAGAATAAACAGTGACTTCACTAAATTGTAGCAGTGATAATTAGTGTTATGTAACAGTATATAACATTGCACATGGTTACTACAGGCATATGACACGTGTACAGGCCTAGCATTGACATTGACATGATTGACTGACAGCAGCAGAAAGGAAAGAAACTCCTTCACACAATCAGGGTGGATCAGTTGTCCCAGGCCCCAGAATTGGACCCTCTCCCTAAAAACTTATATTGGTCACATTTTTATACAGCGCTTTTCCACGTTCAAGGGGCCATTAGATCTTACTGTTCTACCGTGACGTTTATGTCGAGAGCGGGATTCGAACCACCAACCTTTGGATCGGTGGACAAAAGCGCAACACCAACTGAGCGACTGTGAGGCTTCTTACTGTGGGGCCCCCAAATTTCTGTCCATAGATCTGCTTTCAACAAGAGGAAGTTTTATTACGCTGCTAGACTCTGAGACCATAACTTCCAATTTATCAGTAATAAAACAAAACTACAGCACGTTCTCAAGCAGCCTCTGAGCATTTCTCATGTTTAAATCTTTTCTCATGACATGTTTTACCATTTAGGGTTTCATTTAAAGGTTCTATATTACGAAAAATTGACTGTTTGGATCTTTAAGTCATGCTACAGTGTTGTTATCTCCTCAAAAACACACCCGGTTGTTGTGTTTTGTTTCATTCATACATGTTTGAGAACTTTTATAGTCCATCCACATCTCCAGAGCTCAAAATGTTCTGTTCCACCTTGTGATGTCATGCAGTGGTAGTTTTCAAGTTACCAGCTACTTTTTTTTACCTTTGTTCTGAAGAGATTGTCAATTCCAGGGCTGAAATCATCCAAATGATTCTAGTGAAGGTGTGTGGTAGTTTAAAAACACAGTGGAGCAGTTGTTATATATTATACGTGACATCACGTGACAGAGTGTTTTGCATTTGGAAGAAGAAGTGTTTTGCATTTGTGTGAGAAGAACTTGAATGAAACAAAACACAACTCCAGGTCTGTTTTTGATGAAGAAACATTATAACATAGATCTGAAAATAATGTAATATGGACCCTTTAAAACCTGATGGTAGGTTGTTTTTATCGTTTGAATGTGAACATGTCTTGTTTGCAAAGTTATTAAGCCAACTTTTCTGTAATTCTGAGTCTCTGATGTCGTCTGGAGCAATATGGCAGATGGAGAATAATACACTTGCACTGCCGTTGGATGCTTTCTAAACTGTTCCCCAGTGCGCTTTCCTGTGCCATGGATCAATTTCTTGCGCAACTAAGATAGAACTAGTAATCCTAGCATTTAGTTTTTTCCTATGTGGCCTATTGCTATCATGGGGTACATTTAACTGACCAATAAAAATCAGATAACCCTGTGTATGTTTACATGCACAAAAGAAATCTGATCAGCAAAAACACCTAATAGCATGCGACAGTTAATTTGCTCATTTTTAGAGTAGCTGTACTTGGAAGACAAAGTACAGTGGCCTTTATAATACCTCTTTCAATAGTTCAATCTCTATTTTCTAATCTATGTTATAATGCAGGGGTGTCGAAACTATGGCCCGGGAGCCAAATGTGGCCCTCAGACCAATTTTTAATAGCCTTAACTGGCCCAATTGATCATAATCAGTACTTTTTATGGCAAATTTGAGTAATCCTACCGATATAACCTAAATACCATCACATTGCATTGTCATACAGACCTAATATTAATATTTCAAGCCTTATTTAAAGTACTGTGAGGTCAAAACTATGTTAAATGTGCCCATCTGAATTATCCACTGTATTGACCACCGGTCTGTGGCCCTCGGTGAAAAGAGTTTGAGCTCGCCTGTTATAATGTGAGTGTTTTGTTTCATTCGACACACAAATCCTGCATATTTAGTCTTCTCTCAAACAGAAAACACCCTGTTCCACCTTGTGACATCATGTGGTAATACAGGAAGTGCTCCACTGTGTTTGTAAAAAGGCAGTTATTGAATTGAAAACTATCACTTCATGACATCACGAAGTGGAACAGAGCATTTTGAGCTCTGGAGATGTAAACAGACTAAGAATGACGGAAACTCAAACATGTGTGACGAAACAAAAGACAACTCCATGTATGTTTTTTGACGAAGTAACAGCGTTCTAACATGGCTTAAAGCTTTGCCGTTATTTTTGCATTATTTTCACAGGTCTGAACACATCGGATACAACTGTTTATGTGACATTTCAGTGATGCGATATCTCCAGAAATCAGATAACGCAGAGATTTTTAGTGTGCATGTAAACACAGCCATGGTCCTGAACTGTCACCCAGTCCTTCTGAGACATATACTGTATCCTGAACTGAACGACAAGGCCATCATTTGGGTTATAGTCACAAAAACATCTATGTCAAAATAAAATGGTGCAGAAAACCTTCTCCGTGCTTATGCTGGGGGGCACAGAGACAGACACATTTTGATAGGTATTGCCGAGCTGTAAACGTGCTCCGAGTGAAAAGGTCAAGCCACGGCAGACTTGACAGAAGTTCTAGCGCGCGGATGTGAGCACCATGCAAACACAATGACACACCGCTAACGCTATCACACCGGCCATGCATTGTTTCGTCTGTCACCTCTCTCTGGCTCCCCGTGTTGCCTTCACACGGCTTTCAATTGTCAAAATACATGTATACATACCAAAAATTGTACTTGAGGAAGAGTAATGTTACTTTGGAATAATAGTATAATAAATCATATAAATAAAAGTGGTAGTGGTAGTGTTAGCGGTCCATGAAATTACTCAAATACTAAGAACGAAAAACAAGTAACTGTCGGGACGTAACATCTGATTTTTAATTTCAAGTTAAAGTAATTTGAAGGAGGATATACTAAATTATGCACCAATCTGATATTTTCAAAAGATGAGATGAGAAAAACTACATTATATCTGAAGAGTAGAGTAAAATTAGAGTAAAACATTATGCTTTACCTCTTAGTGGGTCTGAATGCCTTGGGCTACTGTCAGTTAGGCTAAACTGTCACAAAATTATGCCTACTCATAGAATCCAAAATGGTATACGTGTGCATTATAAGACTGACAGCACAACTGGTAGAAATAGTCATGTTTTTTTTTGGAAGTGTGAGATGGGTCTACAAGAACCGAGTGCAATGTAACAGAATTGTATAAAGAATTGTGTGGTTTACAGCATCCACAGTGTCACCTGTACCAGTGGGTCAGTCTTCTACTTTTGAATTTTTGAACAGTACTGTAATAAGGCTGTTTAGGCATATAGGGTCAAAACGTCTCATAATATTTCGAAGGATTTGCTTTGTTACTTTCCTGTCCCCAGTGGTCGCAGACTCTCCGCCCAGGGTACCACAGATCTGGACAGAATTGCTGGCCAGGTGAGATGCTGTTTTATATTTAACACTAACATACGTATATAGTGCACAAACCGTACTGTGGAGTGTAAATTTGAAGGAGGATACACTAAATAATGCACCAATCTGGTATTTTCAAAGGATAGAAACAAAAATGAGGGAAAACTAAGCTATATCTGAAGGAGCGATGCACATGTACTCTTTCCTCACAAGTGGGAACAGTAACCAAAGCTTTTACTCAAGTTACTTCAATAAAAAATATTACTCGAGTAGGAGTAAAAGTATTTAGCTAGAAAGGTACGCTGAAAAACTACAATTTCTTCCAAAAGTTACTCAAGTAAATGTAACCTGCGTACTACCCACCTCTGATAAATACACTGGCTAAAACTCCCATTTGAATAATTCTCTCTGAAAAGCATTCCCGACATGATTGACAGCTAATTTCCAGCCATGCTCTCACACACATAACACAATGGACGATTACCATAATAGCGAGTATACCAGTGCAACACGCCACCTGCCCATTCACTGTAATGAGTTTGACCTTTTCTCCAACATTTGCGCTTAGTTTTCCATAATAATCCCGCTTGGCTGAAATCACCTCTTACAGCACCCTAATCACCACTACACAATTTGTCTCTGGTCTAATCGCTTAAGAGACTTGAGTAAAATTAATGGATTTTAATTTCACCTTTTTGATTGAAATCGCAAGTCTCAGTCAGTCCCAGTGTAATAGATTGCCCTAATTAAACCGTTCATAAATTTGGAGTTAAAAAAATGACGTGGAATCAAGTTGTGCTAAAAGGCCAGATTGTAGCCCTGCTGTGAATGAGTGAAATGACTGAAATGAGATATTAGTGTGGAAAGGTCAAATTACCAGTTTCGCCGAGATCTGATGACATGGTTTCCCAGCTGTAATCCAAAGTTAATATAGGCTAAATGGTTCTCTTTGACATATAGAAGCGGGTGTGTGACGTTACTTCAAATTGATATTACTCAAGTAGGGGTAAAAGTATGCTGCAACAAAATTACTCTGCAAAGTACAATGTCTTATAAAAGTTACTCTAGTAAATGTAAGTGAGTACTACCCACCTGTGCTGACTTGCTTCTATAAGTTGAATCCACGTGAGCCTATGCAGACGCTGTGAGTGTAGGCTAACTGGTTCATTATGTGGGTCTTATCCACCTGCGCTGCTTCTATATCTCTTCTGTCCAAGCAAACACAGCATCATAGTGTCGATGTGGGAGTGTGGCTGGCCTTTCCATGTCAGATGAGCAAAGGGCAACACCACAGCTGTCACTCAGGGAAATGTGTGAATAGGTTAAATAGGATAGGCTCCGGTGCATTCTAATTTAAAGGTGTACTATGTAACATTTCTGCTGCTAGGTTTTTTCCGCCTTGCTCATATGCTTGCACATCTTAAAAGTATGGTGTTAAACTAATTATTTTTGTGTGTATTCAACTACAGGTGCTTTTTGCTTAATAATACCTTGAAAAACATGCATTCATATTGTGTCAGTGGGGTGTCCTCTGCAGAGATCTGACCTGCAACTTGTGCCTTGGGGTATTACCTGCTTGTCTCCATGAAAATAGATAAGCCATACTATGGAACGCTCCAGGCAAAGCAATAATATCTCCATGAACACCAGGTGGTGGCAAAGCCTCAACCAGAAATGTTACATAGTGCACCTTTTAAAGACTATGGATTTATTTATCTATTTGTTTATTAATTAATTTATCTATTTATTTATTTATTTATTCATTTATTTCCTTCCTCACAAATTTCATAAAACAACATCAGCAACAATTCAGTTAGGCTATTTCAACTGTCATAAAATAAATATCACACAAAAATAAAAATAGTAGCCTAATCCATTTTATCAGATTTTTATTTTTTTAAATTGTTGTCAGTTAACTAAATTCACAAAGCTGTTATGGTGCAACATAAGACAATAAATAGGGAACGAGCATAATAATAATGATAATTTAAAAAAAATACGTTGATATATACACATATGAAATGTAGGCTACAGAATGGACAAAACAACAGTGTTAAAGCTATCAGTGCAAGTAGGTTAAATACAGACAATTTATGGTTGACATATTTTTGTTATGTCTTTATATTTTTGTTATTTTTTTTTTATTGCTTTTCTCTCTCTCTAATCTCCTCCTACTCATCTCGTGCACAGGAGACGATGCTTCCTTCTGAACTCTCGCGAGAACGAGAACTGCCCGTGTTATCTCGCCTTGGAAACCCCGTACCTCTCTCTTCCCTTCGCTGTCCACAAGCAAGGTAAAGTGTAGCTCTCCCTCGTACGGAAAATAGCCCTGAATTAGTGATCATTTACGTCCATTTAGAGGGCTGAAATAAAAACCGACATAGAATGATACATTGCTTAACCACACCGTTTCGCTTCCACTGCGATTCGTGCTTTTTTGGAGGATAATAATGCCGTTTTCTCAGTCGGTGTGCTCGCGCTGTAAGCCTAATAGTAATGGCCGCCCCCAGTCTCCCTCGTTGCGGCATGCTAGTTGGTGGCTAACAACACTTTTGATCGCTAAAATAACCCCCCTATTGATTGTAATTATGTTGATACGGTGTAATGGCCAGTACATTTGTTTGCTACATTATCCTCTTTTGACGGTTTATGCTCATAATTTGGCATATTCGTTTCAGGAAGGCCGTAGGGTAACCGAGCTAAGGAAGCTAATGCCGCCAGTGAATTGCATGGGCTTCTACACATCTTTTGCGAACGTCAAAACCTAATTCTCAACATTATTTCTCTTCACATACTTCCATTGTTTGAAAGAAGATGAACTCATTTAGAACTTGCTTCTATATGAAGCATGAGGAGTATCAGACACTTGCCCCACAACATTCATTACCACATGGGCTGTTCTTATCATGGCACTTATGTTGAGCTTGTTGGATAAATCAGATTTTTCTGTGTTCAGATGCCAGGCGTCACAGTGAAAGACGTGAACCAGCAGGAGTTCGTCCGTGCCCTGGCGGCCTTCCTCAAGAAGTGAGTGGTACATCAGCTGCAGATGGCTGAAAGAGGCTGCATGCTTGATCAGATCAGTTGTAATAAGACTCATGTTGTGCTCAGGTCAGGAAAGCTGAAGGTGCCAGACTGGGTGGATCTGGTCAAGCTGGGCAGGCACAAGGAGCTGGCCCCCAGTGACGAGAACTGGTTCTACATTAGAGCTGGTGAGTTCATGTTGAAATCTATTTGATTTGTCATTTTCCATTATCTGCGTAGCCATTAGAGTAAAACATTATGCTTTACCTCTTAGTGGGTCTGAATGTCTTGGGCTACTGTCAGCAAGGTTAAATTATCCCCTAAATCATACCTACGCATAGAATCCGAAATAGTATAAGTATACTCATAAGACTGACAGCAGAGTTAACTGTTTTTTATGGAGGTGCAAGAGATGTGTACTCCAGTCATCAGAATGCCCAAATAAGTGGGTCTAGAAGAACTGATGCAATGTAACAGAATTGTGTGTTGTTTACAGCATCCACAGTGCGTCACCTGTACCTGCGTGGCGGTGCTGGTGTTGGCTCCATGACAAAGATCTATGGAGGCCGCAAAAGGAATGGTGTGTGTCCCGCTCACTACAGCGTAGGCTCCAAGAACGTGGCCCGCAAAGTGTTGCAGGCCCTGGAGCTACTCAAGATGATCGAGAAGGATCCCAATGGGTCAGTCTTCTACATTTCCATTTTTACAACAGTACTGTAGTAAGGCTGTTTAGGTGTTGGGGTCAAAACATCTCATAACATTTCAGGATTTCATTCATTTTCTTGTCCCCAGTGGTCGCAGACTCACTGCCCAGGGTACCAGAGATCTGGACAGAATTGCTGGCCAGGTGAGATGCTGTTTTATATTTAACATTAACATATATGTTAGTGTTTAGATAGCACGTGTCATTGATAATCTCCAGTACAGTGGATCAGACCATACTGTGGACTGTAACTGTCTTTATATTTTTACTGTATTTATTCTATAAGGTGTCCTTTCATAGTATAGTTGAACAACATAATACAATAGGTGTTTTTTTTTTTTTTTTTTGTGACACCAAGTATATGGTGGGATTAATGGGAAACAATGAATCTACTATGTTTTGGAAGTACATTTGAAAAATGGGTTTGGCATGGCTCCACAGAGCAACCATGTTGAATGCACATGTGCCTAAAATTTTGGCCGATACAATGAACATTTTTCCTGCCGTCACCTCACAGATCCTCATCACATCTCTTCTTCTGTCTTCTCTCCTTATTATAAATGCTGGTTAAATTGTATAAAACGAATTTACATGATTGCTTTAATTGACAACTAAACGAGAAAAGCGTTAATTCGCTCTCATCTTGGACCAGACCGCTAAAGACAGTCAGAGCTTAGGCTGATTCGCTCAGGTCACACACGGTTGCACACAGCTAAATGCACTGCAGAACTCCCAAGTTTCTCATTCACAAATAAATGAAAAAAAGCTACAGTATTTACCTTTTTAAAAAGCATCAAACCTGCAGATCCACCACACTGGGTTAAGTTACTTAAATGAGGCTGCCCTTGTGCAAGGTGAAAAGAAAATAAATCTCACCTGGAAAAGACGTCAAAGATCAACTATTGAAATTGAAGAGTTTTTACTCTGCATTTACTACAGTGAACTGTAAAGATCCTGAAAAGCACAGACTTCTCACTGACTAGCCAGTATTTATTTTGTAGCTTTTTACTGACATTGTAGACTTCTAACCCATTCTGTTTTAAAGAAAAGGTCAAGTCACAATGTTAGCGCAAATAAACAATTTCAATAAATTATACTACACACTTAATGAAGGAAAAAATAAAGGAAATATTTCAATAATGGCTAGTTTTGAGTATAGATTTTGTAGCCCTTATTGTTGACGCAATTTAAAGACAATATATTACGATGGTTAATTAAGTTTTGGTGCACCCAAACCATGTTCTGGTGGACGCAAATAAAAATCTTGGGCGTACCGGTGCGCCAACTTTAGTCTGCTTCGTATTTGAGAGTGTGTATGGTATTGGTGTATGTTACCACAATGACAGTATAGTGTAGTCTTGTACTTTAGGGTCGCATACCTGTGCTTCTCCCTCATGATGGGAGGTGGTCCATGTGGACTGTTGTACAGTATTAAACTGGATGATTGAAGTGAATCATATTTGTAGACTTCTCTTAGAATATGCAGTGTACTGCGCTGGCTACTCTTCTGGACTAAGTTTACTACTCTGTACCATATTTATTAAATTGAATACTTTTCTTGAAAACACATGCTGATTTTTAGGTTTGGAAATGCTGTAAAAAAGCTCAAGCTTACGCACAATTTAGGGAATATTTTAAATTATTTGCCTATATCCTTCCTTACATAAGACCAAGCGTACCCTTCACCATAGTCTTAAGCCAATATTTACTACAGTTTGCAGCGTCTGTTTCTGATCTGATATAGATCGGCTGTATAAATGATAAATTACAAATGTTTAGTAAATAAATGCATCATTTCAGTTTCTGCTCTGGTATCAAATGTTATCAATTTCTGTATTGGAATTGAAAAAGCTGAATGAGTGCATGTAATGTTTTTAAACTGGTGTTTGACAGTTGCTTCCAAACTTGTACACTAGATCCCAGTTGAGTTAAATGTCACAGTAGCATAGTGTCCTTGGGCTAATGTGTGTTCACCAGCTGAGTCGCTTCTTGTGACGCATTGCTAATATTGTTTGCCGTTATTTAAGTCCATTTCTACACATCTTGTCAGAAATCAGCCAAGGCGACAGAATAGTGCTAATCCAAGGGTAAAAGGGATAAATTAGGGAGGGAAATTCATGCTTGGAGAGTTTAGCGTATGGCACCAATTTTCTTCCGTTTATCCAGGCTAATGAGCAGCATGCAAATGAGCAGACCTGGGCCTGCCCTCTTTCTTGAAGCATACTTTATTTTCTATTTACATTTCTCTTTATTGCCTTGCTGTGCAATGGCAGTTCATTTGATTTGCATCCATAGTACTTGCATTTCTCTTCTGGTTCCCTTTACACTTCACTGAGGGCGACTTTAGTAGTTAAACATGGTGAATAAGACTCATTGACATTCTTGTCTGTCCTTTTGTCTCCACAGGTCGCTGCTGCAAACAAGAAAACTGTTTAATAAATTTTGTTTGAGAAAATTTATGCTTTGTGTCCCTCCTTTGCTAAATGCTTGCTGCTATTAAGCCTGTAAATGTAAGTCACAGTTGGAAGACTCAAGTGTACCTGTCGGAACACTGAAGTGAGATGATGAAAAATGGTCATAATGACACTGGAAGCAAACCAGATCTGCATCTACAGGCCACTTGAGGTAATTGGCAAACTGAAATCTAAAAGTATGCGTACACTTCTCAAAATTAGCAATGCACAAGATTCATGCCGACTTTGGTAATGAAAATATTTGAGCCGATTTAATGAAACCCCTAATTTTTAAATAATCAGTCAGTAAAAATGACAGGATGATGTCATTCCACCTTGCACCAAGAGCCACAGTGCCATCTAGAGATTTAGTGTTGCTTTAATGATTGTCAAACTGACTGATTTGCTGCATGGTCGATTGAAATGAGTTCTCATATCTTTACAAGTCTAATAGTTGCAGTTTCAGCACAAGTTAAAACACTTTTGATAATTACCGATGCTAGTAATGTAATGCAGGTGTAGGTATATAAGGATACGTTGAGTTGTGTGAAAGTTTTCCCATTAGCCCTACATTCTCCAACTGGGTTATGTTTTTTCCCCCTTACTTTGATTAGATTTTATTGTATTAATGAGATGCAGCATTAACCATCACCATTTAACACAAAAATGACATCTTTTACTCTGAACCTGCTCCAAACCACCTGCACTGGTCGACAGAGGGTTGGATGTAGAACTCTAGATTAAAAATGACCCAAATTTACTATTGAAATGAAAGTTGATCACTTTCACTGCTCTAATACATTTAAAATCTCTTTCAACAAAGGATCATCCGTTTCCAGCCCCATCTTTTGGGCATTGACCCATCATGACGACTTAACATTTGCAGTTTCATACTTGCACTAAGTCTATGTTCAATTGTCCTCCACTCATTTCCTCCAATTGAACTCCACCCTTCAGTGTCATTGACAGATTACCTCCAGTTCTGGTGTGATCCTGCAGAGGGTGCCAAAGCCTACACAATATCCATCATGGTTACACTTGAGAGCTTGTCATTTGAATGCCTCAAAGGGGCTTTCACAGACAGATTCCACAGTAACAAATGGGTACTTATGATGTCCTTGAGGCAAACTTGCAACATGCTGGAAATGCAACACCTTTTTTATTTATTTTTTTTTTATACTTTTGCACACTTTCTGTCATGACAATACCCAAAAGGCATTGTTCGTGTAAAAAGCCATCCATGCTTCCTGTGTTTCCATGATATCATTTGGAGAGCCCTGGTTTAAGTTTACTTGTTTGACATATACTAGGCCTGTCACTATCATTGGGCTACTATCGACTCATTGTTCAATATATGAAAGCCTGAACTGTGTAATTCGCATCAAAATATTTATTGTGTGTACTTTTTCTTTACAATAACGTGGAATTGGATGTTTTGTAGTAGAAGTCGTCTGATTTGAACTGGAGAGGTGGTAGCAATTAATGTTGTACAGCTCAAGATCATTCTAAAGCTATTCAAGAAAGGGTCATTTCTGTCTGTGAATGTGCTATTTTTTTTTTTTTTTTTTTTTTTTTTAAGTATCGATACCTGCTCTAGTTTTGTATCGACAAGTGTCTGATTTTGGATACTTTTGACAACCCTATTTACAACATATTGCCTGTTTGTTATTACAGGCAAATCTGAGTGCACTACCCACAATGCTACAGGGGCATGATTTTATTTAGGCATACTGTCCCAACTGTGCAAGCAATCTCTTTCTCCCTCTATGTCAGTCATCATAAAAACATTTACTCCATGCATCTCTTAGGAAATATTCATCTCGGCCATATAATTCTATTTATTCAGTCTCCCTATCCCCCCTCCTCCCACGCCATCCGTTTTCATTTGCGAGACCAGCTGTTCCAAAACACCTGAAATCCTCGGCCCACCAGTCACCACCCCATCCTCTGTCTTCTTGGCCTGTAATTTTGTCCTTGAGTTGGAGAAAAATCTCAGGAATCCGCTGGCCTTTTGAGGTTTTTTGCTACTGTTGTGTGAATGCTGTCGTAGGTCTAGATAGAAGAGGTGCTTTTCATTTTCCGCCCTCCCAGTCAAGTTGTTTATGCACCTCTGTGGGCAGCCTAATTATCAGCAGGCTTCACTGCAGCAATTACTGCGGTGGAACAATTGCCACTCTCGCAAATGCAACTCGTTTTATATTGTTTACTATGGAAAGTGGACGCGCTATTATCACTCTCACTGCTACAGCGAGAAAGATATGTTGGTTTTTAGGTTAGTGTTTGTAGGAAAACTGAGATATTGTCGAAGAAAATGCTGATCCATTGTGAAACATGACCACAACCGATGACCCAATAAATGATGTAGCAAATTCTCCACTTTGGCTTGGGAAATCTCATGGCTGTTGACAGAATGATATAAAGTTAAAGCAGACCTATTGTGCAAAATCGACTTTTTAGATCTTTTAACCATGTTATAGTTGTTTTTCCTCAACATTTACTCACCAGTAGTCGTTTTTGGGGTGATTCGTGCATGTTTGAGACATTTTTAATCGTTAATTTTCAAGACTCCATACTGCCGATCAACCCCCATTTTCACAGCCACCGGCCTACACCCACTGCTCTATACTTTTTTCTTTTTCTTAATCGGTGATATGCGAATGATTCGGCTTTGTTGTAACGACAATTACAGCGACTTCAGCTCCCATTGGGCACCCCAGTTTTCTAACTCTGATGTCAGTGGACTTGTTTCTTTTGTTAAGTCGTTTTAGATGAATATTGCGTTTTAAAATGTGCAAATTATAACAATGATCCACAGGAGTCATAGATTATAGACACAAACACAATAGTTCCTCTTTAAATCTATATAATATGTTAAAGTAAGTCTCATCCAGCATCAGGAAGGGCATCTGACATTAAAAAAAATGGTACCGGGCAACCTGTAAAGAGCAATAGGCTGTAACGGAGCGCTGTCTTGATCTTGAGCTAAGATGCAGGACTTCCATAGCTGGAGGATTTGCTTGTTGTGCTTGTTTTAGGTTGATTTGATAAATCGTACCCAGAGGAGGACAAGGGCTTTTAACTGTATGAAAATTTACTAGTTTTGAAAGAAATATCCAAACCTATGGTCCAGAAATATTGCCTTACAGTTCTCACAGCTTACAGACCGGTTGAAAATTGGCATCACTAAAACATAACTTGACCTGAGTTCATTCGTGCTGACAGGGAAGACATTGTTTCATATGGATAAGCTCAGTAATTACAGGGATATTAACCATAAACCAGGCCAGTACATTTGTAATATTACAGTTCAACCACAAATGCCACCACAGAAATCTCCCATGTCGTCCGCCTCAGTATTAAACATGTCCTTTTTTAGAATGCTGTGGCGTCACGTGAACACGGGCTATTCCTGGGCTTTTTCATTCACCATTGTGAGAAAGCAGACTCGCCTCACCTCCATCGGAAAATACAGATAAGGTAAAAATGTCTTTGCCGCAGCTCTCTAAAATAGAACAGTATCGACAGGCCTCACACACACACACACAGAGCTGCAGTGGCATGCCCAGAGCTGGGGTTTCTCACAAGATATGACTTGACTTTCCCAGCATCCTTGTCTCCGGCACATAACCAGGGGGCTTCTGGGGAATGCCACAGAAGAATGTCTGGGATAAGATTTAATCAAAACTTCCCATTGATTTTTTTTTTCTGGTCTGGTCTTTGTTTTGAGATTTCAGATGTAGTAAAATAGTGAGTGGTGCATTGACTGATAAAATGGTACGCGATATAGCTTATGTTATTCCGTTCTTTAAAGGAACAATAAGTGTATGTACATATGTACATATGTATTCTGGATTTAAAATGTCATAAACTTGATGTATCTGTGTCCCCAGAAACAAAGATACAATGTAGACATTCAGATCAAATATAGCTTTTACTGATAACAGCTCTGAGGCTGATTTATTCTTAAAAACAAAAAGAGTGAACATGATGACCACGATGTTTGTCACAGTGTTGTGGTTTAGTTCTCAAGATGATTATCCACTTAGAAAGCAGAATGACCTTCACATGAGTCTCTCATTTAGGTTATCAGTTTCAATGCTGAAATCCAGTTGTTTTAAGCCTAAAATGCCTCTCTGATCTGAATCCTCACTGCCTAAACCCCAGCACCTGTAGCCAACCATTGATCGGTGCTAGTGCAGCCGCTGCTGCTGCAGTATTTTGTGTCTATATACCAAGGATGAGAAAAACGCATGTGCTTTCTGTCTGCAGGTTAAAGCACTGGCAATGCAGAATCAGCTGTGATTGTAGTACCTTTTTAAAAACTAAGAGCATTGGCCAGTCTTTTTAAAGGCTGTTACAACATTATTATTATTACTGTTCTATAATCAGAATGAGTTGATAGTTATTTTATGTAATAACTCTGAGGTGTATTTCTATCTCATATGCCATTCTATCTCATTGTCATTTTTGTAATAGTCTATAGACATATGGGATACTAACTTTGCACCATAAGGCTCAGAGTAGCCTATATTTCAATGATCCCATCCCTTAACTGTAGGAGCAAAGACCACTGTTAAATCATTTACCAAATAACTCTCACAGTTTATCACACTGTCTTTCTTCACACTCTCATGCTCAGTGTGTGTTTGACTGCAGAGCAGACGGTGTTAGCCCTCCTGACACCGGGGGGCAGCGTGGGGCAGCGTGGCTCCCCAGCAGGATCACGTTTGTGCAGTCATATGTCAGTGACTTTGAGCTCTGTACATTGGGTTGGGGGTGCGAATCCCTTCCACCTGTCTCCGAGGGTGGGGTGCACAACAGATGCTGCCGTCTACAAAGCCAAAATATTCCTCCGATACTCCCTCTCACCCTCTTCTCGTGTCAGCGGAGGCATTTGGTTCTTTCATGTGTTTCTCTCTTTGATGCCGTGGCCCTGTGTTTTCTTTGTGGCAGAGTGGAGCGTGCAGAAGGCTGACACAGTGACAGACGTAGATAGGAGCTCTGTACAGTAGCTCTGTGCTTCCTCTCCTCTATCTCTCCTCTCAGTCTGGCCATATTTCCAAACATATTTCCAAACAAACGATACACAGGGGTGTCAGGAGTCGGACAACAGATTTGTTCATCTTCTCCGGTGTCAAATAGATTTTTGATGTCATACTTGTATTTGAAATTCCTTTCCAAATACCTATACTTTTTGCAGGTATTGATACTTTGCAGTGACATTGTGCTGGGGGTGTACAGCGTTTATATATACTGTATGGTGGAATGTTCAGCAGTTACCATGGTGACATAATTAACATATTCGCAAACACTGCCAAAAAGTTTCAAGATCTGTCTGAATACAAATGGATTTAAACAACACATTTTCAGGTGTTTGATATTCAACAAAAAGGTGAGAAAAACTGTTGGATTCAAATCTAACAAAGCAACAGATAAAGCAGTGCCTGCAGTTAGCATCACACTCCCAGGGAACTTTGATGACATTAGCTGCGAAGTATCAATTTGGTATGAAATTTCACGTTTTGTTCAATATACTCTGTGAAATTGATCAAAAAGGGCTCAGTAAATGGAATCTCTGAGTCTAAATCTCTGAGTAAACTAATGATGAGGGGATACAGCAGAAGTTAAAACCAAATAGAAGCTGATTTTACATAATATGCCCCCCTTTTTTAAATCCTTTTTGCCTATAGGGTTGCAAGATTAATCATAATCGAACCTGGATCGCAATTAGAAAATGGCTGCAATTTGTGATGTTGTTTCCTCCAAAAATAAATGTGATTCTTGTAAAAGTTGCCAGTTCTTGTTTCAGCCTTTTATGTAATTCTTCGGGGTGCGTTTAAAATATGACCTTTGAGCAGAATCCTATAGGTTAAAACACAACTCGCAATGTTTGTATGAAAAATTGCAGATAACATCAAGATACATGACGTGCAATAAGCTCCGCTCTCATACAAGTCGTTATCTGTACCTGGGAGTATCACTAACGACCGTATAATTGCAGTTACCTGATTTGGCCCTGGTCACATTCGCAAAGCCGTAAGCTCTGTTCTTACCTGCGCCCACTTTCTCCTGACTGGAAATCCTTGTGCTAATAGCTTCAGAGTGATTACCTCATGACTTCTAAATCACATTTGCAACAGAGAAAACAGCTTCAGTTAAACTTTCCAAAAAAACATTAGATTAGTATGTGTGCAGCACATACTGACCTCTGTATGTAAAAACTTTTGAAACTTATCAGATAAAGTCATATGTGAAATGGTTTGTTCTGACGCCCATGTAACTCCAGTGCAATCTGTCACACGTACGTGGCCCCTCCCCTTGGACTCGTTCCAACTGTGCCCACATGTTTGCCACTGCTGTTGTTTTGTCTATTTCCATATACAAAACTGAGAGAATATGAGAATAAAAAAAAATGTTCATCAATGTGTGTTCACAACTCCATCCTATAACGTCTCTCGCTCTTTGCCAGTAACACAATTTATAGTTTTAGTATTAAATGCATGTAATTTCATAATTTTTTGATTTGATTTGATTTGATTTTTTTAATTACATTTTTATTCTTATTTTTGAAGTTGCTTATTTATTTTATTTTGCAGAATTTCCAGTAGCAATATAAGCTCTACTTTAGTACTTAAACAGTTCTGACATAATAACATGGATAGGGTACAGTTACAATTACTCAATTTAAAACATTAATAAAAACTGAACCTCTCTGAGTTGTTTTCAGTCACCATACTTTTACTCCCACCTACTCGAGTTAAACTTTAGATTACTCTTTGCCACTATTAGTATATGTATAAGTGACAAAATCCTTCAGTATGAGTTTTTCCTCATTATTGGCCTAATCATTTCTTGGACCACTACTTGAGTTATATTATTCTAAGTAATTGTACTCCTAAATTACTCATTTAACAGTTTATTTCAAAATGTATCACAGGGAGCTCCTTGCTATTTTCATGGACTTTTTTTCTTTTTGCTTACCCCTTTTTGCCTGATATATTAACTCCTTCCAGTATCACACATGACAATTGCAGTCTTTACAAATGATTGGCAGTAGAAATTGCCAGTGCAAAGCCATGGCACAAGTTTGTATCTAGAGCCGAAACAGTGAAATATCAGCATCTGGGTCTGATATTCTGAGTGAGCTATTCATTTTACGCTTGTCGGGGCATGGTTTTGGTACAACTTATTAGTGTGTAGAATTATTCAATAGGCCTGCTCTCTGCCAAAAGGGACTCAAGGCTCCAGAGCACAGTGGGGTCACGCTGCTCTGCTTCCTCCAAAGATATTGCTTTGTCTTTTTCCATTCTCATTATTTTGAATTTGTATTATAAATATATTTTCTGTATCTTCTTCCCATCTGACTCTTGAGGTCAATAGCAATGTTCCGCAGTGACGCAGACTGTGACATTTACAAAGTGACTGTCCGGTGGAGTGTTACAGAGAGAAGTCATGCTTTTTACTGTATTTATGTGTTGTATTTCATTTCCATGTTTATTGAGGTATGGTGATAGATTTTACAAGGGCAAATCTAGCAGAGCAGTAGCACACTTCATCTGTGGGAGCTAGAATCACGCCCCCAACCTGTAGGTTAGTGGATTTGACTGTTCAACCAATGATATTTATGTCGAGAGCGAGATTTGAACCACCAAGAAGCTTAAAGATACCCAGTTTTCATGGAGATGTTATTGCTTGGCCTGGTATGGTATTAAACGTACCGCAGAGACAAGCAGGTGACATCATTAGGCCAATTTACAAGTCAGCTCTTTGGAGAGGCCACCCCTTTCACAGTAACAATGCATGTTTGTCAGTTTGCTTGTTTTTTGAGCTATAAAAACACCCGTAATGAAGTCTGCGTAATCCCTCAGTCATCCAGGTCTGATCCACAGCAAAAGACGAAGTTTAAATCTGTCAACTAGACAAATCGTTGTAGGAGTAAAGACGTTTCGCTGCACATCCAAGCCGCTTCTTCGGTTCTGGTCAGACTGCTAGTGGACACTCCTTATATTGCCTCCGTGATGAAAGAAATGCAAGACAGATGATACATGTTGAACATTCCAGGCAAAGCAACAGGATTTTGTGTGAAGTTTGCATGTCCTCCTGAGTACTTTGGGAGAGTGTAAGAGGAAGAGAGGAGAAGTTAGCTTATGCTTCATGTGATCACTGCTAATTGATGTATAGATTTCCATATTACATTAGTTGATAAAGTCTTCAGCTGCACATCTGTCTGAGCAGGCCTTGACATCTGCCCTCATTAGTGATAATCAATGTCAGTATTTGCTCCCGTCACACATCCAAGTAGTTCAAGTTTGCCTCCATTTGTGCCAGTGCATAACAATACAGCCAGTGTCCAGTAAAGTAAACAGTGTTATTATTTCTCAGACAGACCTTGCCAATATCTGAACGGAGTGTGCCTAATCTCTGTGTAGCAGTTTGTACCACTTTGAATGCATTCTTTTGAGCGCGCTACTGGGCACGTTCAAGGTCTGGTCACTATTGTGTTTGTATTTCACAGGAATCAAACTCTCTCCAAAAAGCTAGTTTATAATTATAATAAAGATGCTGCAAGTATAATCACCCAAATATAACATGATGTCATTTTGTGTGGGTGGGAAGGGGCGTTAACTTCAACAGCCTCACTCCAGATTGACTTTTTGGTTGCTATGACAAACTATGGTCAAGACTTGGTTAGTGAATGTAACTCAAGTTCTCAGAAATCTTCGAGGTTACAAAAAAAAACCACAGTTATATCTGAAAACTGTAGAGTCTGTCAAATATAGCCTAAAAATATACTGACACTTGCTGTTGCAGTCCTTCCATTTTTACTTGCACTTCCTCTCCCCCCTGGCTCCACAGCACAGCCCTTTCTGAGTGCTTGGTGGTGGGCCATCCAGGAGGCAGCTGAACACTATAATCGGCCCTGTCATCCATTACCATTTCTATTCTCCCTTCACAGTGGGAGCCAGAGCAGCGCGCATGCAGATGAGCCCGCTGACTTCTGTTGAATTCAAGATAGAAGAAGAAAGTCAACATTACGGGAATACACCAAGCAACAGTTGTTTTAAGAGAAATCATTCAGTTCAACAGACATTGCCGTTCCATCTCCCATAATGTACAAAATATAAAATGTTCAATTGGTCTCTTTAGAAACAAGAATAAAACACACAAGAACAAAAACTGAATTGTTTATATGGTACATGTGCCATTTCAATAGTATAATGTTAAAAAAATGTATTAAAACTTGAACAAAAGGAGTCAAATCTCTTGGAATGCAAAGGTAAGGCAAGTTTGTATAGCACAATTCATATACACAAAGTAACTCAAAGTGCTTTACAGAGGAAGAAAGACATTAAAATCACAATACAAAGCAATCAAGAGACCTGAGCACAGGACTTATGCAGTTGTACTTCCTGGATCTAGTCAGGACCCGAGCAGCAGCGTATGTACTGCAGCTGTCTTAACGCTCGTTTGGAGAGGAAAGTGAGCAGGCCATTTGATTTTTGCAATAGTTTTTAGATGATAAAAAGCTGCAGATGTTATTGATTGTTGATGTGGCTGTTAAAGTTCAAGTCCATTATTATGCCTAGATTTCTAGCCTGATTTGAAGGTTTTCGATCGAGAGGTGACTGCTGACACTTTGTTTCTATGGGTCAAAGACTATGACTTTTGTCTTGTCTGAGTTTAGCTGGAGAAAGTTTTTTTGCATCCACCCACTGATCTGTTGGATGCAGTGGCAGAGTGAATCCACTGGTCCATGTTCACCTGCTGCCAGTGAGACATAGATCTGAGTGCCATCTCCGAGTGTCATGCAAAATGATTTCCTTTTGTTCACTGGATGGCTTAGGGCAGTTTTGTTTTGTTTTTAGTTTTCCTTTTTTGGTTAAAAATCTTCTACAGCACATCACCTAAAAATATAATATGACCAAAATCTAATTTTTAGAAGGAAACGTGGTATATAATGTTGCAAATTTTGTCTGGTTCTGTATAAAATTGGTGATGGTAATTATTTTGCTTTCCATTTAGAAGTTTGCCCTAAATCTATTTATTCAATTAAATTTATGCGAGAATCTGTTAACGTAAATTGGATTTTTTTTTTTCATGGCACACCTGGCAATACCTCAAGGCGCATGATTGTTCCTTGGCACACTGGTTGAAAAACAAGGGACTAGGGAAATGTTAAAATGAATAATAAACTCATCCAATGAATGCAGACAGAACTTCAAGTCTAATATCGTGCATGAACTGTGTCTCTTATCGTTTGCAAATGTGGCACTGGTCTGGCTAAAGTCCAGGAAATGTCAGGGTAAATAATGACCTCCTATTGTTGGAGGCGGTATTTCACAGTACTTTTTTGTGCATTCTTAAAATTCCATCCCAAATTTTGTGCACTCTGCTTTCAGAACAGTAAAAATAAAGTAAATTTGCACCATTTAACAGTAGGCTATATACCAGTGCACCACTCCATTTGTCTACAAAGGGTGCACTTAGCAGCAGCCTGAATGAGCTTGGCAGTGCTTGTAGATACTGCTGGGAACAACCTGCTATGGTCCGACGGGGCTCTCAGGTCCAAGCCAAAGGTCCACTGGCTGAGCTGACAAAGCCTGTGTCGAAAACCAAATCAGGTATGTATCTCAGAAGAACTCTCCTCCTCTCGACTGGTGTGGGGCCGGCTGGCAGGTTGGAGGTGGAGGTGGGCAGTCGGCGGATTGCCAGTTTTACAATGAGCTCTGTGGGTTATGTGTTTTGAAGCCTGAGTGGTAGTCCGGGGCTTGCATAGTGTTCCAAAAATGTTTGAGGGCAAAAAGGACAGTGAAGTGCAATGGAAAGTATTGTCAAGTGCAGGACCTGTATCCGCTTTATGAATTCAACAAGAATGAAGCTAGACAAGGCAGTTTTAAGTCTGTGCTTCTCAAACTGTATTCTGCGTCTGACTATTTGTTTTATTTAAGGTCTAAATAATGTGTGTCGTTCTGGTTTAGTATCACTTTAGACTGTTCCATCCTAATTCAGGCCTGATTATGCCTGGTAGTCTTTGGAAAAGTTAATATTAAGTTGATACTTGGTGTGAAAAGTTTGTGACTCACTGTTTTAAATGCCCCGTATCCAATTTTTCTCATGCATTTGAATAGAATTTGCCTTGCCTCTATACAGATTGTATTGTACGAGCAGCTCTTATGCCCAACCTGTGCTGTCTGCATCTAATCAAGCATTTTTTGTCAGATAATCAGGACGTTCTCATTAGCGTGCTAGTTGTCAGTAGCTTTACCGTAATGAGAGAGTTTGAGAGTTGTGAAAAGTGGTTAGAAACTCATTGTTCTGAATAATTAAGATGCCCGGAATGCATAAGGTAAATGAGGACCACTGCAAACTGTTTCAAATGACCTAGTTCACGTTTTTAAGACTGTAAAAATGGGTACAGCGCTTTTGGATAGTGTCTGGGGATTTGGTTGAATTCACTTTTTGTTCCTCAGGGGTCTCATTTTGTATGACTCTTGCTTTCACTTTAGGTTTTGGTGTTGCAGTTGTCGCTATGATTCACAGACGATCTCCGGTCATCTCTGGTTGCGGTCTAACGCTCTCACCCCCTCCAACCATTAGCTGTGACAAATCCCCATCAGATCATCACTGCTCCCGACTTAATAGAGAGAAGTATGCCAGTGACATCAGAGGTTTTCTTGGGGCAGTAGCTGACTCATGCTTAGTAGCTGTTGTGCATAAAGTGCCACTGTGGAGTTATGGGTAATCACGTGAATCACTGGTCATAACGGGGTCAAATACACACTCGGATGACCTCAATGCTAATCCTAAGTGTATTCAAGTTTCAGCCCAATTGCATTTGTAGTGGGGAAACCAGATGCTGCGAATTGATAATGCAAGCGTTTATTGATCTGAATGTGAAAGCCCAGCAGGGGGGGTAAACCACTCATTAGGAACCGTGGGCGTATGACGGGACGGGATGACAACCGAAAGCGTTGGTTTAATATTTAATGCCTTTGCCATTTTCAAATTTTTACCCACTTGACCTCATGTACTGGGCTGCCATGACATTACATTATTTTGGCCATTATTTGACAAAGCTTGTAGCATTGACTTATATCAGGGCTAAACCATGGTTATTGTGTAGTAAAAGTAAAATTCTATTCTGTCAACTGGACAAAAAGTTTTGCCAAAGAAAATAAATGGTTTGAGAAGGGCGATAAAGACGCAATTTTTGTTAGGAAAGACGATCCATCTTCGAACAGCAATGGGGGCCTTAGACTTCATCTATCTACTATTTATAACTCCATCCTTAGAGCTAAACCCAACAAGGCGAGCCAGTGTGCTAATTGGTGTGACAGCATTCATTAGGGGCCTGAATGATTATGCTAAGTATGACTCGGGCACAGTTCTCACTTAACCCTATAGCGTTGGAGGCTATCGCCGCCGATAGACTTGCAATTGTGGACTTTCCATTACCGTAACTCTGCAACCAAATGTGCCATTATGTAAACTCAAATGGCATCTCAAAGCAGAGGCATGAGGCTCTTTACATATGTTACTGTCATTACGGTAATGTGCTTACGTCGTCCCTCGAAGACGACCAGTCAGAGCGCAGGTGCTGCCGGGATTCTCCCAGTCAGTTAAAATAAGGATGGATATGTAAAATAGAGGTAGTTGTGTGAAAAAAGGCAAAAGTACACGCTGATACTTTCTTTAACATTATTTTTATAGCTCAAAAAAAAAGTCTAGACCAGCTATAATGGTCTATAATGTGTTCAGTCCTTAGAGCCCCACGTCTCTGATTTGAGATGCCGTTTGAGTTTACATGAGAACACAATTGGTTGCGGAGTTACAGTAATGAAAAGTCCGCAACTGCATCTCTATCGGTTGCATCCGACGCTTTAGGGTTAAGGTAGCTCAGTACAACCAGCCAGCAAACAGAAACTGGAAACATGTGTGCTAGTTTCAATGTAGTTAGCTTCTCCCTTCAGACAGACATAAGGCAGTGTCCACCAGTAATCTGACCAGAACTGAAGAAGCGGCTTGGATGAGCAGCGAAACGTCTTCACTTAAAACGCTTTGTCCAGCTGACAGAATTGAATTTCCTTTTACTATGGATCATACCTGGACGACTGAGGTATTACACAGACACGGTTAATGTGGCTATATCCAATTTCTCCACATATTTGAGCAAAACGTGTCTTGCCCCAGCAGCACAGATACATAGTTAAAGCAGCTGTTGGGGTCAAAATGAGACTGCCGTGTGCTGTCTGTATTTAATTATAACGTTTAATGTGAAATAAAGAAAGTGCACTGTTAGCATGCTAGTTGTTTTTAGCTTACCAGCAATTGGCACAACCCTGCTCTGGCCTCTGCGAGTTGTGAAAAGCGCTTATAAACTCAGTAAATCATTAGTACGCTAGGAATGCATTAGGAAAGTAAGAAATAACTTTAGATTGCTGCAAAAATGTGTTGTTTTTTTTCACATTTTACAGTGTCTTTAAACCAATTTTAAGCCAGGTTCAGGATCAGAACTTATTTAAAGCTGTTGATTTTTTCATACATTACACATATTTGGAGGCTTGTCTGGCATCTTTTTTTAAATATAAGTTTAAAAAAAAAAAAATGTTTTGTCACATTCTTAACTTACATTTTTTTTCCTGTTTCTTTTCCTCTGCTTTGTTCTTAACTAAACATCTTGGCACCCTTTTCGCCGACATTGGCAGCTTGCTATCCACTTGCATTATCTCCTGTTATCCAAATGCACTGTCCAAGAGCAGACTGCCTCAGCTGGTCACATGCAGGTGCTTCACTTCTGAACTCTCTTCTGCCTGCCTCATTCTTCACAATTAAACTTTTATTCCCCCCTTTCACTTTTGATCACAGCCAAACTCGCCATCGCACATTCTCCACATCCTTTTTCCTCCTCCTCCTCATCCTAATTGACTCTCCACACCTCCGTCAGCCTCCCGTCGCCATCTCTCCGTCCATTCTCTGCTCCTCCAACCCCCCGCTCCTCCTCGCCTCCTCTGTTTCTTCTCCTCCTGCCCACCCGGCCTTCCTGATGCCCTCCCGCTGTGCCATAGAAAACACTATTGGAGGCAACGACCGACCACGATGCAGGAGCGTGTGTCGTGGTTCCTCAACCCCCTCACCATTGTCATCGTGGTTCTAACACCGTAATTACCCCTATGACTGGTTAAAAAAGCGAGTAGGGCGTGCTAGTTGAGTAGGATCAGCTTGGAGAGAAGATATCTGGTTCATTATCAAGTCGGCTCTTTGAACAGTTCCTTGAAGCTGAACATTTTGATCTCATTAAACGTCTTTGTAAGTCTCTGTCATGGTTAAATATGTATTCTTGGGGTGTTTGAAGCATCTGTTGTTCCCACCTGCTCTCCCTATTTGGAAAACCAGCCTTGCAATATGGCAGGTCCGACCCGAAGATAATTCACCTCGGAAACGTTAGCTTTTTTAAAATATCTGACAATGTTGAATGTTTTTTTTTTTATATTCGTACACTATTTCAGCGTAACAGAAAAAAAAGAGAAGAGATGGGGAAAAAAAAGTGCCTTTGTGTCTCTTCCCTGATAGTGTATTCTCATAAGGGAGCTGCAGGGGGGGCTCTGTCGCTGAAAGTTACTTAGTTCTGCTTTAATGTGAATGGTTCAAATCTGATCTGTTTTTTTTTTTTAAACAACCAAATCTTTTTCTTTCTATTATGATGCTTTTATACACATAAGTCAGCACAGAAGCAGCA
The DNA here is from genome assembly GCA_019594935.1 of Periophthalmus modestus. Lineage (NCBI taxonomy): Eukaryota > Metazoa > Chordata > Actinopteri > Gobiiformes > Gobiidae > Periophthalmus > Periophthalmus modestus. The sequence goes on along the minus strand of JAIEZT010000124.1, from coordinate 18,554,517 downwards.
ACAACTTGAAACATATGTAGCACTGTACTATTTTTTTTATTGCATTTCATTTAAACTGTGCATCATTTCAAATTTGAACAACTGAATCAAATCTTTCTTGTGATCTCTCTGTGATTAGATTAGATGCAGATAAAATGAGTTCTTCTGTCATATAAGTGAATATAAAACACGAGTCTTTTAAACAACTCTTTAAAATTAACAGGTCCAAAAGATTCGGATCCCATGGAAGACCCGAAAGTCCCATCACTAGTTGATATCCTTTCCGTGCGGTGGGGGGTATCTTTAGTTGGGACCACCTGGCCTCTGATGCAGGAGTGGCTGGTGGGGGGCACTTTAGTTAATTTTCTATGCGTTATGGTTCAGTGGACACAAACACATGGGTCCATCGCCTATGACAGATGAAAAGATAAATGGGAGATAGCAGGTTACTCAGACAACAAGCTTCCTGATATATAGTGTAAATAAGATATACAGTAGATCTGCCAGGGTAAAAAAAAACAGGATCATTTATTTGTTTGGATATCACAAAATTCAATTACTGACAGAAGGGTTGTCAAAAATATTGAAAATCAGTTACTCATCAATAATAAATCTATAGGGTACTATAGGCCCAAAAGTCACTGACAGTTGAAAAAAACTCATAACTCTTTGTTTCTAAATATTTTTCTTTTATTTTTTCAGAACATTTAGAACTACCCTTCTGACATTAATATGAACAAATACAGCACCGAGGAACAAACTGTCATTGTACAGTGGTACTTTTAGTCACATGGGTCAAATTCAGAAACCCAGCAGTGTTACCGTCCGCATTTTAATACCAGAGATGCCCCAAGCGTAAATGTCAGTAGAGGAATAATAAGTCATTTTCAAAGACAGGGGGCAGTATGTGATCTCTCGAGTCCCAATTTCTTCTTGTGAGGCAATCTTAAAGAAAAGGTGTTTGTGAATAAACCTCAGACAATAAATGACTTAAAACGTAATATCGAGGATCAAATAACAGCCATAAGCCCGAAAATGCTTTTGAATGTTATCTAAAGTGTGTTGCATAGGGCTACTCAGTGCCAAACCAAAAATGATGGGCACTTAAAAAACACTATTAAAATGTTTTTTTTTTTTTTTTTTCATTTTTACTTCTCCTTGTTTAAGTAGTGATAAGTTCAAGTGTAAGTGAACAATTATAACCGTATAAATTGCCAAAAATCGCAGCAGCTTCAGTTTACCTACTGCTAAAATTTGGTGAGTATAACTTAAGAATTATAGGAGCTACTGAAGTTTTAAAAGTGTCAGTGACTTTTGGGCTACCTTATAGTATTGAAACTAGATACTCATTTGAGCAAGTATCAATACTAAAAAAGTCACATTCATAGGACAAATGAACCTTTCCTGAATGGCTTTAGAATGATCTTGACATCTTGAACGAGTATAAGACACATAGACTATTTACCTAGTATGGAACCTACATGGATGATTGGGGGATTACACAGATATAGTATTTTTTATATTATGATGTGGCCTTATAATATGCTAATAATCACCTCCTATTGTCTAAAGAAACAATGTTTTTAATTATCAAGCACTGAGTTTGAAATTTTTGTATCAAGCCAACACTAACTGACAGGCACCAAAACTCAAATGCATGTGAATTACTATTGAAGAGATCATAAGTTAGTTTTGATAGCTCGCGTGGATCAATTATTACTTATACAGCATAGCATCTTCACGAATTGGAAGCAAAACTGCATGCTAGTTTCTTTGATTTCAGTAGTTATAAATATTTATGACCCTAAGGCCTTATCAAATCCCAAGAGTTATAGATGCCTGCCTTATAAGGGAAAGAATGTTGTATTGATTCTGTCCAGAAAAGTCTTTTGTTAGTCCAATTTGTTAGCCCAGAGAATGTTTGTATACCGTGCTGCCATCCAAATATAGGCATAGTAATGGGTATATTACATTAGTGGTAATAGTGCTTCTTTGTGTCACCTAGTTTCCTCACATGACCCGACTGTGACCAGACTCTAAATCATCATAGTAAGTGGAATTTAAGAATCCTTTGTAAGCACTTGTATAAATATCAACATAAGAGGGGTCATCATATTAACTTCTGCTTTTACTGTCGGCTATGAGGAAGTGACCGGTGCCTTTAAAGCCACACGAAGTAACTTTTTATCATTACAGTAGTCTAAAATAAAAGCAAAAAGAACGTTTTTTTTTTTCTTGTTATGTCTATTACAGCCTTACAAAGCTTCTGAGCGGGCTTGCATCTCCACAAATCTGACTCTTATTTGGCCTCCTCATGCTCGTTTCCATGGCAATGTTGCATAATGTTTCACAGTATGGAATAAAATGTTTGCATCTGGACGGAGAATCTTCCAAAGTATGGATTTTAATTTTTTATTTCCATGGAATCTTGCAGATGACGTGCAACCCCCAGAAGGTTACACACTGTATTTTTAAACGAACTAAAGCCTCCACCAAGGCATTATTCCACATGGATACACTTCTGGGGTAAATGCTTTATTGAAAGTCAGTTGGTCCACACAAGTCTTATACTTTGTGCCTTTATTGTCCTCTTTTTGCTGGACGGCAACTTTCAATGGCAAAATATCCTCTTAAAGCTGCCCTAAGTAACTTTTCTGGTGGAGGGTCAGCCTCCCGCTCGTCTCCATAGAGATGTTATTGCATATTCCACTGTATGGCACTAACTAAACTTCAAAATCAATCTCCATGGAGTCAGGCAGAACAGGTTACGGTTCAGATCTGTGGAGAGGTGAGCAATGAAAACCCATAATTGAATAAATGCAAGATATGTTTCATGCAATACTGTGGAACTTTGCAGACAAAGCCATTAAATAGGTTCAAATCAGAAAACATAAATTAAGCAACCTATTAAAATTAAATAGAATTTTTTTTTTTTTTTTTTTAATATGTTGTTTTAATATTTATTATGTCTCAAAATTATAAGTGTCCTCCGAAGTATTAATTTTATTTGTGTAGTTTTTAACCTGTTGTCAGTGACATCCATCCCAACATTCACTGCCTCTTTAAATATTTATTATAATATTTATTTATGACTCTGCAAAAACCTCATAGAGATAAAATTGGACAGGAAGTAGTGAGAATAGCCGTGCAGTCGCTGGGCGTTATTTTGCACAGAGCCTATTCCCACGGAGATTCCTACGTGGATCCCTTACCTGAAAATTGACACAAAACTCCTGGATAAAGTTTCTCCAAAAATGTTTCAGTATATTCTACCATGGCTTTGGTAACAAACTGAAAATAAACACATCGCTAATTAAAAGACTTTCATAATTTGTCGGAGTGCAGGGGGCAATTTATTCCGCTTGCTATGAAAGTAATGTAGCATGTAATTATCGGGAACACATATTCCTGCTCCATATGTTTGCACTGCATAGACACAAGCTGTTTTCATTTTAATAAGCATTTGCAGTCAAGGGGCTTTCAGAAGATATCGCTTTGGGTCATGTGTGAACAGGAGAAACTTAAACATGCAAATCAAACACATACATAACATACATAATATAAGCTACTGCATTCTACCACTGCTCCAATGTACAAAGTACAAGTAGTAAAGTAGTGCACAATAAACATTTTAGGTGTCTGTACTTTACTTAAGTAGATTTTATAGTTTACAGTTACTTTTACGTACTACATTTGAGAGCAGGTATCTGTACTTTCTACTCCACTACACTTTTGAACAGGATTGAAAAGTAAAAGTATTTATTTTATTATTTATTAACTGCTAGAAAGGGCAAAATTCAGCACAAATCTGTATCAAAATCACTGCATCTTTATTAGATCTCAAAATCTGCACCAAATACTTTTACTTTTCTCTCTTAAAGTACATTTCTAAATGGGTACTTTAATACTTTTACTTAAGTAGATTTTTTTCATGTGATACTTTCATTTTTACTTGAGTGTTTTTTGCTCTGTACTTTTAGTAGTAACAAAATGTAATACTTCTTACCTCACTGCATTCTACATAAGTGAAATATTTGTGACTGAAACTCTAGGACCAACCAATGCAGAAAAAGCTGCTGCCTGCGATTGGTTTGGTTATGAGGTACAGCTAACGTGGCGTATAAATATATAAATGCTTTACAAACCGAGGCTGGAGGCAGAGGTCCTCACAGCTCGTCAGGCGGAGGGAGGGGGAGGGAACGCATGCGTGTTTATTTGAGCAACAGAACATGAAGACTTTGAAGAACGCAAGCTGGATTCTAATTAATTCTCTACTCCAAGGCTCATTTGAAAAGCGCCACGCAGAGCCACAGATGACTACAAACAAAATTTACTTTAAAGGTTTAAAGGTCCACTATGTATCTTCTCTGGTGAAGATGTGCTACCCGCTGGTGTCTGTGAGAGGACACCATTGGTAGCATCTTGGCTTGTCATGATAATTATGACTACTACTACTAATATATGATAGAAAAATAATACGTTTTCTTGTAGTATTACGCTTTTTGGTGAAATTTGAGCTTTAGTTGGTCAAATAGTAAACATTTATGACGTCCCCAACCTTTTTTGCTCCATGGACCAGAATAATGTTTTATTTTTCTATGCGTGGCAGATAAATATGGCAAAAATAAGTTGACCACACCTCACTATGCTGCTGAGTCAATAAATAGCCCTACGCTTGTTTCTTCTTTCCCTCTTGTTCACGTTTGTTTCTTTCAAAAAACTAAAGGTTTATCTTTTAATCCAGGTGCTTAGTCTCCATGTGTCAAAGCAGTTTTGAAGGTTTCATTGCCTCGTTCGCTTTTCTTCGCACATTACTCAGAGCGGACTTGGCGTGTGAGAGTCACCTGTAGCACGAACCCATGTTTTAAGTAGGACTCCTGGTGTTGTCTGTCAAATTGATCTTTCTTTTTTCTTGGAGGTCGTAGGCTCCTCTTCTTCTGGCTCCCCTCGGCCTTTTGGCCCTCGACCTTTTCCCCTCGGCAAACAACCTCTCCAAAGACTTCTGTTTTTGGCTCATTTTCACGAGCTTGTAGGTCTACTTTTGGGCGTGATACGTGATCGTGGAGGAGAAGAGCAGATGTAGCACAGATATAATATACTTGTCGTTGTATCAAATGGATTTCTGTGGCGATTTCCAGTCAGGATTTTCATTATATATCTACGAACAAGCTTATTAGCGCGTCATGAGGGACGTCGCTGATAAATTATTTACCCTTTTTGTTGGGGACCACTGACGTAACTGACTTGCAACTTCGTCTGGTGGCGTCATGTGTTTGTTTCCATGAAGATTAGTTACGTATAATACCATACTGTGGAACATTCCAGGAGAGCAACAAGATCTCCATGGAAACAGATGGCAGATGTTTCACCAAAAAAAATCCATTATGCACATTTAAAATAACAGGAAACACCTATATGTGCAATACATATACCAGCTACGAAAACGGGAGATCCAGCCCAATATTTAAACGGCTAAGTGAAGCAAGATAATGAACGGGGATAAATCATAATTATAGCTGCTGAAGTGAAAAGATGTGCAATTAAAATCGCTTGGGAAATAATGTACATAATTGATACTAAACATATACTTATCATCGTATGGGGCTGTGTGGAAATGATATTAGATTGAAATTATTAGAACTTAATGGTGGAAGTAATGATACCAATTTTATGGCAGTTTAGAACAAGACCAGGTCGTATCATTATGGAGTTTACTAATGGCCGGCAGCGTGGCATTCTGATACACGTACAGTTGGTCTGCCCTTTCACTCGCACCACACACAAATGGTCAAATTTTTGTATAGCGCCTTGTCCATGTTTCAAAGCGCTTGACATCAAGGAACCACTCACCCATTCATCCATTAGTGTACGCAGTGTCAAGAGTGGGATTCGAACTGCTAACCTTCGGATCATTGGACAAGCACTTTTACCAACTGAGCTGAGCTACTGTCGCCAATTACTTCACATGTTACTTCATCCACTGGTTTTACAAAAATACCCTGTATTACATTATTTTTATGCTGCTTCCTCATCCCAAACATACCCGGAGCTGTGTTTTCTTTCATTCACACATTTGATCCATGTTTAAAATGCTTAACGCACAGATCCTGCATCCTGTATTCGATTTTCAAACTGAAAACACTCTATTCCTCCTTGTGATGTCATTAAGTGGCAAAACAGGAAATGCTCAACTGTGTTTTTAAACTCCACACACCTTCACTACAATCATGTGGATCATTTCAGCCCAGGATTTGCCTTTATTTGAAGTTACAGTTATTGTTTTAACCTCATTGACTCCAAGCTCATAGCAGTTACACAGTTCAAATAAAAATGTCAAATGTCCTCACAATGTCCCTCAAATCAGGAAGAAACCCTTGAATTCTGCGGTCTAAACAACACGGTGCAGGATTATTCTATACAAAAACAGGACATTTTGTTCTTTCTGCTTGGAAATAGCTGCAGCCTTTTCGTTTTGATAATTGCGTGAACTCAAATAGAGATGCTGATTCATAATGAGTTACCTGGAACGTCCCCAGCTGTCTAGTTTTGTATTCACCACGCAGCTGGACATAAGTGCTCAGTGCATTGTCTGAGCCTGTAATCAATACGAGCGTTCATACTCCTGTGAGGTGTTTGATTTTCAACAAAAAAAACCCCCAAAAAAAACAACTGTAATGTAATCTGAGGGGGACTTGTCAGCACAAAATCAGCTCACCCTTTGTAGCTCAAACTAAGTCACTTCTTTATCGTCAGAATGTGCTGAAACATAGCTCAGATTAAAGTCTAACGTGAGTAACAGAGCTTCAAACAAAGCAGTGCCATGAGTTAGCTTCACCCCCTAGGGAATGTTGATGACATCACCTGCAAAGTATCTGAAACGCTGAAACCTGTAGAGATGTTGTTCATATGGGCCATGTAAGGAATTTTAACCTTCCAATTGTTTCAAACCAAGCCCCCCCGTCCCTCTCTCAGGGCCCCATCCCCCCTAATGCTAGAACCGGCCCTGCAGCTTCTTAAATAATCTAACAAGGACATTACATTCACCTTTCCTTACACGCACACAGTAATACCGACTCTCTTACTTCACTCCGGCTCTATTCTCTTACAAAACCTAGCCTCATTCTTTCCCTGTATATGGGTTACAGCCTTTGATGGGCCTGACTCATCAAGTTTATGTTACCCTGATCATCTCCCTTCCTCCCTGTGATCAGTGCTTTCAGTGGGGGCTGCCTTCCCACTGCTTCTCCGGCATCAATACCACCTCTCATCCCTAATATCAACTAATCACCATCCTGCGCTCCACAGGCATTGGTTCAACTCCTAGCATACCCGCGGCGAACGAACCTTACATAAGTCCCCCGTGTAGCCGCGTGCCGCAGAGCTAAAAGTGATTGAGCCAGGCGTTCTTCTCTGGACATTCTTACGTAAGCCATTTAGTCACATATACACTGGTGCTGTGCTGTGATTTATGATATTGGCTCATTAGTTAATGGAGGCGGAGAACGAGACGCAAGGAGAAAGGGGGCAGGGAAGGAGAGCAAGCAAGGTTGTAGGAGAGGAAAAAGCAGAAATATATACAGAGGTGGGTAGTACTCGGTTGCAGTTACATACGAGTATTTTTTAAAGAAATTGTATTTTTTGGGGATGGTTTTCAGATGTCATACTTTTATTTCTGCTTGAGTAATATTTTGTTTGAAGTAACTCTAAGTCAATTGCCTGAGTAAAACATTGGTTACTCTACACTGTGAGTAAGTCGACAAGTGACAAACGCGCCATGTTGACAGTATTATGTCATTTTTGTGCTTTATCCTTTGAAAATACAAGATTTTTTAGAATTGTTTAATGTTTTGTCCTTACATCAGCTTGTGTTTTGTCCAGACTGTTACTCTTACAATTATTCTTGAGTAGTAGTTCCCCCAAATACTTTTTAACTCCATTTTCTTCCGCTTATCCGGGGCAGCAGTCTAAGCAGGGACTCCCAGACTTCCCTCACCCCAGACACATCCTCCAGCTGCCCCGGTGGGACCTGACCTCCCAGGCCAGCTGAGACACATAGTTCCTCCAGCGTGTCCTGGGTCTTCCCCGGGGCCTCCTCCCAGTGGGACATGTTTTTTAACTCCAACTTGAATCATTTCTTGGACCGCTATTTTGTACTTTTACTTGACTAGTATTACTCTGAAGTATTGTTATACTTACTTGAGTAAAATCTCACCTCTGCAAATGCATGGTTATTTTAGATTGTTAAGTAAGCTGTGAAAAGACAGCAGAGCTCTTGGATATCTGACATGGAGTTTTAAGCCTGACAAAGTAGTGGTTTTGCAGTCGCAGCAGAGCAGACACTGTTTTGACATAATCCACAGGTTTAAAGACACTGTACTGTTATTGTAACAGGACCTAGTACTTAGTGCAAGGAGGGACTAAAGCTAGTCTGGAGTCAGGTCTGGTCACACACTGAAAGGTATAATCAACAAATCAAACTGCCTCTGGTCTTATTTAATGAGCTTAACGGGATACCACATGGTCAGTGTAAAAATGGACATCCAGGCTCTAAGGTGGTAACATGTACATGTTTTGTTATATTACCCAGAGAACTCACTTTGCATTTTGAAGTTAAAGGCACACTATGTAACCTTTCTGGTGTAGGATCCACTACCTCCTTTTTTTCTACAGAGATGTTATTGCTTTGTCTGTAATGTTACACAGTATGGCATTAATCTTATCCATCTTTTCTTAATTCAGTTACAAGTGTTTCTAAATCTTAAAACTTAAAACAATTTTAAAACTTAAAAACTATTTTAAATAAAAAATATATCAACATGTTTTAGTTAATGCATTATTGTCATGTTTTTTCATGATTTGTTAATTTAGTGCAGGTGGGCAAACTTTCTGACACATGGGCCACAATAGATTCTAAAATTTCACTGAGGGGCTGGGCCAGGATCTATCTATCTATCTATCTATCTATCTATCTATCTATCTATCTATCTATCTATCTATCTATCTATCTATCTATCTATCTATCTATCTATCTATCTATATCTATATCTATATCTATATCTATATCTATATATATTAGTATTAGAGATTTGGAACATGTAGCAAAGCATGGATATGCAAGGCTCATTGTACATTGAACTGTTTTCCAAATGCATTCATTAAATTAATAATTCATGTATTCAATTTCAGTTAAATAAACATAGCAGAAAAACTTTGAACAAGGCTTACCCTTACATAATTTAATATAATTTGATCATATTTGATCATGTTTGGTGGGCCAAATCAATAAGGCCAAAGGTGCCGTCTGTGGTCCCCGGGCCGTAGTTTGCCCATGTCTGATTTAGTGTAATCTTACTTTAGTGTAAACTTCAACGCAGGGCAGTAAGTTCATGGATAAAGTTAGTTTAATAAAGGATAAAAGTGAACAAACTTCAAACTAACAAACTCCCATTGTGTCCTTTGGCAAGACAGGTCCCCCAATACATGATAATGAAACACGCCACTTTGCCCTCTTCAGGATAAGGTTATACTAAAAAGAACAGGGATGCCAATACATGTTTTAAGTCAATGTGCTTACTCTGCAATATGTCAGTTTTTCTCTTAAGAACAGAATCATAAACTAGCCAGAAGCAATTTGTCACACAGCAAAACACGAACACCCACCTCCTTTTGTTATGCATTCAAATAGCAAAAAGGGCTCTATACCTGACAGGGAAGCTATTTGACATGTCAGCCTAAAATGAAGGGATGAAGGGGAGCCTAGACTTTCAGACACTACAAAGAAGAAACGGGATGTGTAATGAAAGAATAATGAGGGGCCCAGATCGGAGGAGGTGGAGGAGGGGAGAGGTTTAATTCCAAACTCAGGGAATGGGGATATCGGACCGCCGTAGGGAGTGAAAATGTAAGTAAAGGGGGAATAGAGGTAGGAGCCAAAAGGGTTAAAAGCGAATGAAAGATGAGGTGCGTTGCCAATACTTTGATCTCTGTATTTCAGTGGAAGTGGTTCTCATGTTCTTTTACCTATCCACGCTAATGTGAAAATGAATTTGACCAAAGTTTAGTCCTGGTTTAGCACCTGTGAAATGGTTTGGTTGGCAGAGTTATGGTTTAATTCTGGACAGGCAGCAGCTAGTTGGCAGAAACGTTTAACATTTGAATATTTGTATGACTGGGATTAGTGGTGGTAATAGAAGTCTGACGCAGAATATAGTGATGTAGACTAGAGCATTTTACGCAGCTGGATCTGAGAAAATTAATATCCATTTGTTGGATTTGTGTACTATACATACTTTGGGTACAGTGGCACACCCAGATAAAACTATGTAACAATATACAAATCTCTTAGCATTTATTTTACTGTACTGTAAGAATTGAGAATTGTAGATATGCTTTTAGCTACTTTTTCCTTTTAAAATGCCTTGACAAAACTGGTGCAAATCATTACTGTTATATTCCCAAAAGAAGATTCAGTGCATAAAACAATGCATTTAAGCAAAGGAGTTTCTAAATCGATATTGTGACAGCCCACAATGACAATTTTAACGATATAATTTTAAGATATAGTTAGGTCATTGTTGCTCTAACAACAATACCACTGTGTCACCTGTAAGTCAAGACAGTAGCTTAGCTGGTGGAGTGTTCGTCCACCGATCTGAAGGTTAGAGGTTCAAATCCTGCTTTCGACATGAAAAAAACCAAAAAAAACCAAAAACGTCATTGGTAGAGAGGTCAGAGCCACTGGCCCACAGGTTGGCAGTGTGATTCCCACAGATTAATGCTGTCATTGTGTCCTTGGGCAAGACATTTAACCCACCTTGACCCCAGTGAATGCAAATGTGAATGAGTGAGTGTGAGTGCCTAGAAGGTGGAAAAGCATGACTCTTTACCTGTTTTTTTTCAATTTAGGAGAATTTTAGCTTCTTTGAGATAGGGCTGCACAATATAATGTAAAAAAATGCAATTTGAGTCAGCGCAAAAGAACAAAATGTCTGCTGTTTACACTGAAAAATCTCATACTTGTAGATTAGATGCCTACAAACATGTTCTGAAATGCATGGGATTCTTATGAGTTCATATTTCAGTCTCCCAAATGTTAACCTGGAGTTTCCAATGTGCACTCTGGACAGAATATCACTATTTAGGCATTCATTGCAAATCTAATCTCAATACTTGTCAGAAGAAAAAAAGCATTTTTATTCCAAAACTGTGGAAGTATTTGTACTGGAACACAAACACGGGTACCCACACTTCAGCGTTTTTGGCCTAGCTACAAAAGATGACATAGTTGTTTTCTAGCCGTTGATGCAGTGACTCAAAATTCAGTATTTGATGAAGCTGTCCACCGTTATTAGCTGTAACAGTAAACGAGGGAGGCTCTCGCTGTCAACAACAGATCAATAAGAACAACTGTGCTGCTCAAACAAGCATTCATCATAGGACGACTCCGAGAAGGATGACACAGTACCTCTCAAATGCAGTCAGCTTAAGTGGATGTAAATTCGGCAGTGCGCTTGGAATGAGTGTTCGGAGTCTGACTGGACACTGGGAAGAATGCCACCTACTCGTCTGAAGAAGAATCTGTTCCACCCACTGTCGACTCCAGGAAGAGGGCATGAGTAATGTGGATGTCAGAGGAACAATAGTGACGTTGGTGTTACAGTAGGGATTCTTGTAGCATTTGTTAACTGGCATTCTTCTGGTGTTTTCTCCTCGTACAAAACAACATGATGAGTTTGGATTTTCAGATAGTAGTTGGTAGTAAATTAGCGTGTTGCATCTGCACCTATCATTTGACGAGGGAGCAACCATAGTACAGTACTTGCCTCTCTCTGTGTTTTATATGCAGACAGATACAAGTCTGGTCACCACGTCCTCCTTCGCGTCTCGAGCCAGACCAAACATGATCGCACAGTCAGGTTTGGGTTCATTAGTAACCTATCACTCACAAAAAAACAAAACGATACTTTTTTCTTTTCCTCATACACAGCCATTTTTTTTTTTTTTAAACCATACATGTCCCTGATTGGCTTATCCACCTGTCAATCATCTGAACTCATGGAAATTCACCAGTGACCAGACTTACATCTTCGTCAAGTATTGTAGAAGTTTTTATTCTGTCTCCCAGACGAACACTGCACTGTAGTATTTAACAAATTACTCTAAATTGTCCATATTTATGAGGATTATTCAGTGTGGATTCCGTCTTTAAAAACGCACAGTAACATCTCTATCAATGTGTCACTTCTTGGTCTTCATGCTTTTCCTGTAATGTTCCACAGTATGGCATTGAACTTATCTGTTTCCAAGGAGACATGCAGATCAGGGGAGAGGCCACCCCGCTAACAGTAAGAATGCTCATCAAGGTATTTTTGAGCAATAAAAACACTTAATGAAATAAAATGCAAGACGGATACGGTTTATTTGCAGTTACATGCACACTGGAAATCTGATCATAATTGGATTTTTTGAGTTAAAAGTCTACTAAAATGAAAAGTAAACAGCAAAATCATCTCATAAAGGTCTAGAAATCAGATATTAATCAGATTTTGGTTAGTTTGTAACCACTGCCACTGTGAAACCCTCCAATTAAACATGTTCACTGCGTTTTTGTAAGGCCTGTTTAATAAGCCTTTGCATTGTGTCCCACCTCAGTGAACGAAACAAAAAAAATATTAACTGGCTATTTGGGACTAGCTATGAGTGGAATGTGTGTCTTTGAGGGGTTGTCCTCACCTGCAGGGCGTGTCTCAGGTTTCTCCTACCAGCACCTGTATAAGAACATACATTTAGGGCCATATATTACATCGAAACATGACTTATCTACCTGAAAAACATCTGCTTTCCAATATGGGGCTTATATTGGCTTACCACAACTTATAGTAAACACTAGCCAGTCTAAGCAGCTTATCCCATAATGATAACTACACTATAAATACTCCAATAGCCAGTACTGGGTAGACTGTAAATATCCAACAGATTTTGTGGGGATTACATGTCTAGGAATGAGTGGTATGTCTCTCAGTGACAGACAGCTACGACCCACTCCCAAAGAACAGCCTCTGGTCAAAAAAAAAAGAAGAAGAAAAAAAAATCATCATCACAGGAACAGGAGTCGTACCTAAGTCAGGAAAAAAGCATTATAAAAGTCCAACAGGATATTTGTCCCCACGAGAAATGGGATGTGGGTGGAGCTGTGCCAGGATGGCTTCGAAGTTATTATTATTTTGGCTGGCTGCGTCTAGAATTGGAATATGAAACTGAATGTTTATTTGCATATTTGAAATGATAGCAACCAAGTAAATTAAAAAACTTCAGGGCTCACAGTGGTCCAGTAATTTAGTTATTTATTTGAAGTGATTACGTTTGGTTCTTATTTGGTCACTGCCACACTTTATTATATGTAGCCACATGGTGTTTTGCCTAAAGACACAACTACAATATTGCATTATCACTTATTACGATGAAATCAAACTCGCTCTTTGAATTTGCACATTTGTCAAACTGCTAATTATTTAGAACAGGGGTGTCAGACACATTTTCACCGAGGGCCACATCAGCAAAATGGCTGCCCTGAATGGACCAGATGTAAAATAAATGTAACTACTTTTTTAATTGTTAATCAACTGTTCCTGTATTTATTACTTATTCAAGTTACAAATATTGTGCATGCGTTTGCATAGATGTAAAAATATGGCTGTGTAATGGTGTATTTCTTGATAAAATGACGTGTTAAGACCATCATACCTTTAATTTACCCTGTCGAGGGCCACATAAAAAGATGTAGAGGGCCACGTTTGGCCTGGGGGCCTTGAGTTTGACACATGTGATTTAGAATATTATCGGGAGAGTTAGACTTCTGCAAACATGGGTAACACATACAGATTTTGTTTTATTACTATGCAGAGGTTGGTGGGTAATCCAACTACTAACCCTCTGATTTAAAGCTGAAAGTTCAACATTATGTCATATACATACAGCTAGTTGTGTACTGGTAGCAGTAGTGGATGAAATACTCATTTTTTTTTACTTAAGTAAAAGTACAGATGCTGAGGTAAAAAGTTACTCAAGTAAAAGTATCGATGAAAAATCTACTTAAGTGAAAATATTTAAGTACCTGTTTACAAATGTACTTTAAGAATAAAAAGTAAAAGTATGTCACACAAGTTCTAGGTAAAAGTACAAGGTAAAAATAACCCCTCAAATCATATGAAAAGTACTTAAAATGTACTTAAGTAAAGTACAGATGCCTAAAAATGTACTACTTTGCTGTCACTGGAAAACATTGGTCTTTATGTTAATATTTGTAACTTATTTTTATATTTAGTGTCGTAGATTTGGGGAGCGTCTTACTTAAGATCGCCTGAAGTCTGCCATAAAGTAGGGTAGCTCCAGAGTTTTACATTTCAGCGTTTATTTCATCACTTTGTTCAAAGGGTTTAATCTGTTACTGCAATTTGACGTTAATCCTTGCTTTTCGCTGCTAGCTTATCTTGACTTTTCGGTGCGTATTCCTCCCCGCTAATAAATATTTCAGTTATTTTGACTACGGGCGAGTATATTGGGGCTTACTACAGTATGATTCACGGAGGCTCATGATAAAATCACTTTTAACTTCCTTGGAGGAAATCCTGCGGGGGCCACGGGTGTGCACTGGAGCAGGTCTTTGAATGAGAGAGAGTGAGAGAGAGAAAAGAGTGAGAGTGAGAGTGAGAGAGAGAGAGTGAGAGAGAGAGAGAGAGAGAGAGAGAGAGAGAGAAAGAGAGAGAAGAGTGAGAGACAGACAGAGAGAGAGAAGAGTGAGAGACAGAGAGAGAGAGAGAGAGAGAGAGAGAGAAAAGAGTGAGAGACAGAGAATGAGAGAGTGAGAGAGTGAGAGAGAGAGAGAAGAGTGAGAGACAGACAGAGAGAGAAGAGAGACAGAGAGAGAAGAGAGACAGAGAGAGAAGAGTGAGAGACAGAAAGAAGAGTGAGAGACAGAGAGAGAGAGAGAGACAGAGAGAAGAGTGAGAGACAGAGAGAGAGATAGAGAGAGAGAAAAGAGTGAGAGACAGAATCAGAGAGTGAGAGAGAAAAAGAGTGAGAGAGAATCGAGAGTAGAGTGAGACAGAGAGAGAGAGAGAGAGAGAGAGAGAGAGAGAGAAAAGAGTGAGAGAGAGAGAAATGAGAGAGTGAGAGAGAAAAGAGTGAGAGAGAGAGACAGAGAGTGAGAGAGAAGGAAAAAGAGTGAGAGACAGAGAGAGTGAGAGAGAGAATGAGAGAGTGAGAGAGAAAAGAGTGAGACAGAATCAGAGAGTGAGAGAGAAAAGAGTGAGAGACAGAGAGGGAGACAGAGAATGAGAGAGTGTGAGAGAATGAGAGAGAAAGAAAAGAGTGAGAGACAGAGAATCAGAGAGTGAGAGAAAAGAGTGAGAGACAGAGAATGAGAGAGTGAGAGAAAAGAGTGAGAGACAGAGAATGAGAGAGTGAGAGAAAAAGAGAAACAGAAAGAGAGAGAGAGAAAGAGTGAGAGAAAAAGAGTGACTGAGAGAAAGACAATCAGAACGAGAGTGAGATTGAGAGAGAAAGAGAGCGAGAAAGAAAGAGTGAGAGAATGAGAGAGACAGAAAGAGAGAAAGAATACGAGAGAGAGAGAGAGAGAGAGAGAGAGAGAGAGAGAGAGAGAGAGAGAGAGAGAGAGAGAGAGAGAGAGAGAGAGAGAGAGAGAGAGAGAGAGAGAGAGAGAGAGAGAGAGAGAGAGAGAGAGAGAGAGAGAGAGAGAGAGAGAGAGAGAGAGAGAGAGAGAGAGAAAGAGAGAGAGAAAGAGAGAGAGAAAGAGAGAGAGAGAGATAAAAGAGGGGAGGGGCTGTACCGCGCAGGGAGGGGGGGTCACCTTTGTGCAAATATATCAAACCAAGAGGAGGACTTGCCACTAGCGTCAGATTTCTCGTGTGTGTGTGCGTGAGTGCAGAGAGGAGAGAGGGGCAGAGGTCCGCGCAGGTTTGGAAGCTTTGAAAAGAAGAAAGACTTAAACCTGTTACTACTACTACTGCTGCTGCTACTGCATTTCACTTTCTCCCGGCACGCTCACTTGTTCTGCGGGTAAAAAAGTTGGAAACGAAGCCATGGACGCGGGGATAACACTCGGACGCGCGGTTCTCTCGTGCACCTTGCTCCTTTTGGCACTGCAAGGTAAGTCATCGCTTTTCATTCTTGCAAAGACGCTGCACATCGCCCCGGTAACTGAGCACTGAGGCTAAACGCTTTTGAGCTGGGTTTGGGGGAGTTTTATGCGGCTCCGGGCTACAGTTTTTTGCACTTTAAGAGATCCCGCGACTTACACAGACCTGTTCAAACTCGTCGCGCAGCCTCCAGCGGCCAACTCCACGCACGCACGCACTTTACAGTCTTTAATCTGAACCCCAGTGCTGTATATACCGTGCATATGCGTATGATCCTAAGAAATTGTGCTTCTTCTACATGTAACACAGTCTACTACCAACTTGCTCATTAACCAGGACTGTACTATCCATCTTTGAAGTCTAACCCTATCCAACAAAGCCAGAGGTGCTTATTAACACCTTTTTTTCCTTCTTCTTTTACCATTTTGTTACATTTTAATTACTTTTTTAACCTTACCTGCTCACATCCCCACTATAACCCAACATAACTTAACAAACATCCACCAATTTTGCATCCAACCCTGTTTTTTTTTTTTTTTTTTTTCAATCTCTTTCTCCATAACATAAGACCAATCTTCATTTGAAATCACCGCTAAGTCACAGATCCGTGCTTTGCGTACACTGAATTGTATTATTTGTGTGGAATATTTGCAGAAGTCTTCCACAGCTCCTTGTTAAGTGAGCCTGTGTGGTGGCTGGGGTAGCAGGAGCCCCAGGGCGGGGTTGGGTGCCGGGCAACACCCTCATATTGCCTCTGCTTTTTCAGTCCTCATCCACTGGCTAGAGTATACGCCTCTACTCTTTGTACCGCTGACTCCGGGGCAGTTGTTGTGATGTCTGCCCTTATGAAGCCGTCCAACAGGTGCCAAAATACTGATGTGTAATTGATATAGATGAGCTGGAACTTGGACGCCACACGTTGCTTTGTACAGACAGCTGTGGGGTAAAGCAACCTCAACTAGAGTGTTAGAAGAGGCAAAGAAATGTCTTATAGTAACTACACCTTAATTAGCCTCAATACAGCATGAACAGAGACTTAACTCCTAATGAGCACATAGTTTATTAACAATTACTCATGCTTGGTAACTACTTAATTAAGGGGTTAAGTTTAGGAGTTAGGGTTTAGATATTAAGTCCTGAATCGTTCTTAATTAACTATTAGTTCATTATGAATTAAGTGTTTCTTCATGCTTTATTAAGACTAATTATACGCAGTTAATAAAAGTTACTGAAAATTCTTGTGCACGTGTTTAGCAGGGAGTTATGTAACTGGTGTGGTGGCTTAAGCAGTAATGAATTTCACTTTTTCATTTTATTTGCCTATAGAAATGAGTTGTACTTGTGGGAATTGCAACTTGCAGCAGAAGTTAAGGTCGCGAGAAGAGCGTAGTGCCTTGGCAGAGATTTATTCCTTTAGTTCTTTTATATACAAAACTAATGTTGTGTTTTGGGTGCAATTTTGATAGAGGTTTCATTCATGGTCTCTTAAAAATGTGTTTGCACAGCACTGCATGTCAAAATTTGTTTAAACATATGGCAAAACTGTAGACCCCATATCTGCGAATTTCTTCCATCTAAAATCTTACGGAAGGAATTTTCTTTTCTCCTGGGATAGTAAATATTAAAGTCACTCTATTCCCTGGTGTTTTGGAGCTGGAACCTTCTTGCTCTTAAGCATAGTTGTGCCTAATAATAGCCATCTCAGCGGGATTTCTTTGACACAGGACCGCATACAGATATAACTGGTCGCATGCTTGTAACTTGCAGCTCTGTCAACATGGCCCTAAAGACTACATGTGTTAATGTGCTTCATCCCTCTCAATTCACTACATATTACTCAAGCGTTATGACACGTAGCGCCTACCAACCCACCCCGGCAGCCGGAGGGGCTTGGCATGCTTGTGCCTGGTACCCGGTGACCTGTTGACCCGCTCACCTAGACCAAGGAGGTTAATGTTTCTGGTCTAACAGTCTTCGGGATGCCACTGACTACTTTGTCTAATCAGGAGAGGAAGCAAATTATGAGCTTGGTTTATGGCTGTCTGTAAAAGGAGGACTAGGTGGAGACAGATAATAAATCTAAACTTGTCAATTAACGGGTTGGCATGGAAGGAATTTTTGATATTAGATCAGTACTTCATGACGACACATTGTATTTGCTTTGCCTAGAGTGTTCCACAGTATGGCATTAAACTTGTCTTTATCTGTGGAGTAAGGTCTGTGGAGAGGCAACCCTACTCACAGTAAGACACATGTAGGCCTGTCACTGTCAGTAAATACTATATGGACTTATCGTTCAATGTATGTTACAATTGGGGCAATCATTTTTGGGGAGTCAATATTTACTGTGGGAGCTTTTTCTTAGTACTAGAAAAAACCTTTTCAATTAGACATGAGCTGTGAGGGTTGAATAAATACCTTCTATGACTCATTATAGATGCAAATTAAACTATTTTTTTAACCATATCGTACATTTAGAACAGTTTTTTGGGGATAATTCTACTTTATTATGTCAGTGGCATAAATTAGTTTCCATATTATCGTTTATCGTCTATATTTTCGTCAGCGATATAAACCAATGTAAGATAGCAAAGTTTAATGCTATAGTGTGGATCATTTCAAAGTACTAACATTGCCATGGAGTCAAAATAGTAGCAGGCCCTCCACCAGAAAAGTTGTAAAGTACACCTTTAAATATGATCTAATACTGATTTTTTTTTCTCTTTTGGCTACTACAATTCTGTCATTCTCAACAAACATGTATGTATAGGTCAGTTTTATGGTTCAGAATGTCGATATCTTGACCCTACGACCAACCGGACAATGCCCAAAGCGTATCCCACCTCAGGCCCATAGTTGATAAACATCACCCCCCCAAAGCGTAGGCGTTTGAAAGTGAATGTAAGTTTATTGTACTTAAAAATGCTCGCTATTTACATTATAGACAAGACGTCGTAACGCCATAGAGCAATCCTGTTGAGGGCGAAGTACTGCTGCTGTTACTCTTGACTCCATCTAGTGGTAAGATGTGATACAACAGTCAGATTTCTCTTTTATTCAGCACATTTGAAGTAAACCGCCTGCCATATCTATGCGGGTTTTACAAACTGGCTTACGCACCGGTATTTGAATTTGAACATTCCAACCTCATTCTTAACGCTATTAGTAAATTGTCTCGTAATTGAGGTTACACACTGACTGCCATTGACTACTTTGCCAAATCAACCATTAAATCTAACCGTAACATAATTTTATCAGTAAAGACTTGCCAAAAATCAAAGTATTCTAAGTCAACTAGATAGAATTGCATTGACAAGCATTAGCTGAGTTCAAGGTGCCATCAACTAACACACACTGTCAGCCTCATTGTCTACCTTCGCTTTAATTCCCATGGCTATTTCCTTATTTTTAATTTCTGGTCCCGTTGCTCCGGCATCAAAAGTTGCCCCCTGCGGTTTGGTGCAATTATTATGGCATTAGGCAGAGAAAAACCCCGGTAAGATAAAAGTCTGTAGAGCTTTGAAAGTAATGCTAGACTAACGTTTCCTTACTTGTCGCCACTTGAGCTAATAGAAGTAAGTAAATGTATAGGCTTGAACATGTTAGAACAAGTTGAACTATACTTAAACATTACACCACAGCGGAAACCTATGGGACAGAGTAGGATCGGAGATGGCACTACTACCTCCTTGTCATTTAGGCCTTTAGGTTACCAGGTTTCGCCCCCTTTGGCTATAATTACCGGTGGTGGCAATTTATTCGTTTGTTTGCACTAACTTGGAATGAGTGGCATTCTCGCGGACACGTTTTAGCCTGCTCCGAAATGTCTGTTTGTCATCACTTGAAATTCCGTGGAAAAAAAGGACCTTTCTTTTCCAGGTTTTTTTTTTACAATCCGCCCCTCACCGCAAGTCACATTTGGTAATCCCCATATAAACAAGCAGCGACAAAGAGGCTGCCATCGTGCTATTAGAGGTGGCAAGTCAGGAGTGTTTTCACAGCCAACGAGCATTCCTGTGGAGTGAGTTGGTTTCGCTCAGCTGGATCTCCGGGATGCACCAGTTAAATATTAGCCTAATTGTGGCTTTGTTTAATGTTATGGATTAGCGGTGGTGAAAAGTGTACATACCTTTGTAATGGTAATTTTGATCAAGAAATATTCATGTGACATGCATAAAAGTGATGGAAGAATGTTGTGATTTTGTGACTGCCTTTTTGACTTTTGACTTTGAGGTTGGGGGTTAAATTCCACAAAATACCATTCTTTAATTCAGTTAGGCCCATATACCTTTTTTTCTGAAAAATGTCAATAAGATAAGTTCAGCTGTAAAAATCTTTCTGATAACTCAAAGACGAAGCCGATGATATCCACAGATGCAGCAGGGTCTATACCAGACATGGGCAAACTACGGCCCAGGGGCCACACACGGCCCTCTGGGCTTATTAATACGGCCCGCTGAACGTGACCAAATTATATTAAAATAGGTAAGAGTAAACCTTATTCTGAGTTTTTCTGCTGTATTTAGTTCACTGAAATTGAATATATTAATTATTAATTTCAATTCAATTTATTTTTGTAAAGCCCAAAATCACAGCAGCAGTTGCCTCTTAGGGCTGAACATGATAATTGATTTACCCAACAGAAAGTTAGAAAATCAACAATGAAACCGAAACAGACAAGCAAATTAATCAACAGAAAACTAACAAATGGAGAAGTGTCTCAGAACATCCCCTGTCGTTAGACCCTCCTTCTCAGCAAAGAAAAACAAAAATATATATATTAATGCATTTGGAAAACAATTTGTACAATGAGCTACATGCTACAGGCCAAATCTCTAATGTAATATATACATATATATGTCCTGGCCCGGCCCTCTGTCAAATTTTAGAAGCTATTGTGGCCCGTGTGTCAAAAAATTGCCCACCATTGGTCTATACAATGGGATATTTTAAAAAAAGACCAAATATGACTTTGGTTATGACGATGGCCCTATACTAAGTAGAAAGGTTGGTGTCATAAAGGGCTCCTGGATGTACCCATATAATTCCTGAGAACCTAGCGTAGTTTTTCATGCAGCAAAATCACACAGTGAATGCTGATAGTTTTGCTTTGTGATCACAGACTGTTAATAAGCACATTGTTGCATTAAGTTTGAAGTTAGGTTCCAATGATGATATGGTTCACTGTGGAGATGACTTATCAATCCTTTCATCTTTTCCTCCTAAGATCACCGCTTCAGCTTTACAACAGCTTAGCTCGGGCTGCACCTTGCCTTCCACGCTGCATACATAAACAAAATGCGTTACTGTGGATTACCTTGTCTAACACAACCTATCAAACCTTACCCCTATACCTCTCAGTTTTCTTAGTAGTATTCACAGTTACAAGTAGGTCTATACCACTTGATAGATTATTGTTATATCCGCTTTCCTCTAGCAACACAGCACTATAGGAAAGCTATAAAAAGAATGCTTGCCGTTTACGTTTCCACATCCTTGAGTTGGCACAAAGAAGATTTATGACGACAATTGGGGTTTTTAAATATGAATGGTTGTCCTGCTCACTTGTTGCAGAGCTTAAATGCTAATAGCGTAAGTAAGCCATTCTCTTTTTAGCTAGCAGAGAAAAGAAGCTGACATGTAATTTAGCTTGTTTTGTAATGCTAAATGCAAGTAGAATCGCGCCAATAAATGGTCTGAAATAGTGATTTCCTACTGGCCAAAAATGCATGACCTGCAAGGGAAAAAAATGCTATTTTACTGTAGGTATTGGCAACAGGGAAACAACAAATGTTTAGGACTTGAACTTGATTTTTTGGAATATTGATAGTACAAATGCTATCGCTGCAATGAAAGTTAAGAAAACAATTAATCTGAAAGCATATTAAACTTTATTTCTACAAAGCGACTAACTGTAACAGTGAAATATATAATAAAAAAAATAATAAATGACTAGAGAAAAACTGCATTGGTAGTCTTTTGTTGCCAGATCTTAACAAATAAAAGCATTTGTCCTTTGAAAATCTGGTGTGCAAATTAGTAACACTGACTGTACATAACTAGTACGGAGTCTCAGGTTGGGAGTTAAGGGATGTTTTTGCACCCTACCCTTTACTGTCTTGTCATTACTGGGTGTTGTAAGGAGGGAAGGAAGGAAGCTGAGTAAAAAGAACAGAGCAAGCAGATCAAGGGCTGGGATAAGACATGATTACAGCTAACTATTGTGCTGCCTTGATGCCTCCTAGTCTCCAGAGGGAACCATACATCCGAGGGGTAATTTCATATTCGGCCTTGAAATTAGCTTCTACCTTGTCTCTTCTGTATGTACGCTATGTCCTTGTGTATATTAGGGCAGTTTATGGCAGTCGGAGGGATGGGGGTCGGAAAATTGAAAAATTCACAAAGCACTTTTGCTAAGCGAGGTTAAGTGCGGCCAATCCATTTTGCTGAATTAAAGTGCTGCAGCGAGACACAGCCAGGGAGCGGTCACTTCATTTCATTCTATTTTATTTGTAAAGATTTTTCCTCATGTGATCTATTGAAGTTGCACATACAGTTTGGAGACTAGATTAAATAACTCTTTCCCATACATTTTTGAAGAAACCTATGCTAATTAATAGGTCTATAAAATTTTAAAAAATCATTAATATTTTCTGAAACTGGTTTTGACATTGCAGGACAGTTACTACATCGATTTTATGATTAATAATTTGCAATATTTTGGGGTCAATCCCATTTGGTCTGACGAAATGTATTGCTAGTTTGTGCAATTTTAAAGATTGCAAAGAATACATTGAAACCCATAGACAAATTTAGCATTGTCGAAAAAAAAGATACTCATTTGAACAAGTATTGTTACTGAAAAGAATACATATAACTAGGAAAAAAATGTATCCTTTTCTTAATAGTTTTCAAATTGTTTTAATCTCAGAACAAGAATAAAACCTCAGGGTGAAATTAAAGATCCTGTACATGATTTTTTTCCCATGTATTTGGCTGAAATTTGATGTTGAGGTCCACTGTGTGCTGTTTATACCTAATTAGAAAGCATTTTATTTTCTGTTAATCAGGCTTAAAATTGAGGGTGAAATTTTTGGATTGTGACAACACTATAGCCAATATAGCTTAACACGCCAGTATGCCCAAGCCTCCCTCCTTCTGTCCTCACCAGTTGGCTTGATCAATCAGAACGCACACAAAACAAAAGAAGAGAGACCGTAGATAGGAGGGGCTAGATCAGGATCCAGCCAATTAGGAATGGGGAATCTCTGAGAAATCCCTGCATCTGCGGCCAAGGAGATTATATTCCTGACAGTGGAGAAGAAATCCTAACCCCACACCCACTCGAACCCTAAGCCCTCCCATCTGACAGGCAGACTGCTGGGGTGTCCTGGGGGAGTGTTCAAGCTGCTGCCGCCGTGGGGTGAACAGTTGCCTCAGCAGCAGTTGTTGGATGCAAGTCTTCCAAAAATCTCAACACATAAGAGTTTGTGTTACTACGACCACGTGTTACTCCACTGGATGCTGTGTGCGAGAGGGAATGAGTTTCAGTGTAGTTTTTCATTGAGAGAGTTCAGTAGTTTTTCAGGGTAAATCTTGATCAGGGTGGGTCAGAGTTTTTGACACATGGGCCACAATGGGTTCTAAAATTTGACAGAGAGGCCGGGCCAGGATATATATATATATATATTATATATATATGTATATATTACATTAAAGATTTGACCTGTAACATGTAGCAAAACATGAATATGCAAGGATCATTGTACAAATTGTTTTCCAAATGTATTTTTTGGCATGTATTTTTTTTAAAAAAACTTGCCTTCAGAGAAAGGCTTGCTAGCTTTTGCTAATTTGAATGCCAGCAAAAAACTTGCCTTGGTACTTTGATCGGACTTTGGTGAAAAAATATTTTGTTTTAAACACTCAGCGCTCACTATCCACTTTTCTTTCCTTTTCTTTGATAAGCTAATTTTTGCAGAAGGGCTGATGAGAGAATAAGAGAGTAATACAAGGTTGATGTAGCTGAAGTGCGACATTATTTGGTCACATTTGGCGGGCTGGATTAATAAACCCAACGGGCCGTATGTGGCCCCCGGGCCGTAGTTTGCCCACCACTGATTTTGATTATTGTTTTGTATCAACTTGATTTTGAAGTTTATTTAGCGGTTGTTTCTGTCCCATTAACTTTAATTTAGCATTTAGCATTCAGAAAGTTTGATTTCAAGTTGGTTGCTATACTTGAGGAATGATGATCTATTTAACAATGTGATTGAAAGAAAATTGATGATGTTTGCAGTTATTTGGTCCTGGTGTGAATAATTTAAAATGTGACGTACATTGGCAAAAGAAGCCTACCGCTGTTGCAAATGGAGCTCAAGTGACCGCCTGCTTCATTTTTCTCATAGACTTTTCGAAAATTTCAAACATTAACAGTTGTAAGACATTGCAGAGGCTAACCAGCTACGTGATAATTATTATGCATGACGCAGTTGTTTAAAGTCCATAAAGCTCATTTAAAAGGAAAGATTCTGTGAAATGCTTTAATAACTTGCCGGTTTATAAAGTTTAGGAAACAGTTTTTAAGTGGCCTTGTCATTAGTTGCCACATAGCTGATTAACCCTGAGCAAGGTAGCACACTTTTAAAATAGGAAATATTAATGAGAACGTTATTTCTGCAAATGGGGGGTGGGCGGTCACTGTTGAGCTCCATTATACGCCAAGCATATCATTGCATTACAACCCAAATAAGCGATATTTCATTACAGATCAAAAATGTATTTCCATTGCCTTGCGCCTGTGTTTCCCCATTGATTTCAGATGCTTCCCACCTACCAAACTGGCCTAGTTGTTTAGCCAAGCAGTGGTCATAAAACTGTTTAAATGCTCCCCTGACAATAAAAAGCTGGTGCACTCCAATTGGGTCACCTCCAGACAATGCACTTGAACCCTATCTACCTCAGATGTGCGACAGCGGTCCTGGGACATTCCTCCTCTCTTATCAGTCTCCCATGGCGATAGCAGGAGGAGACAGGGTGACTTGGAGTTCACTAGGCTACAGTATCTGTTTACATCCAGGCTGGTGAGCATATTTACTCAACCCCAACTACCCCTAAAGTATATACCCACAGCGATTAGTCATTTGGCTTTAAAAATCCACTCTCCGTGTCCGTACTCCCATTCCATCTGTCAGAAGACTTTCCGGCATGCGCCCTCCTGACTTTAATCTAGTTAATGGTTAAGCAGCAGTGGTTAACCTCTCCGGGGATTCTGGTCACTGTTTGACAATGAGATCTTATTGCTTAAACTGGGCCTTTGGGAGTTGGTGTAAGAGAATTAATCTTACACTGTAGAGTAATAGACCCTTGTAAGTATTTCGGTTAGGGTGGTGTTTTTCTCGCTTATAGTTAAAAACCTCATTGGAAAAAATGAACCACATAAACACATGCATTGCACAACACTGAAGTATCAAGAAATAAGTTGACACTGTAAAAATAAACCATCTTAAAATTATAAGGTGCGATATAAAAGTTCAAAATGCGTAGCAGCTTGTGGGAAGAAAGGGAGATATACTGTAATTATACTGTCACTGCTGGTTGGTTGATTTATGTTAGTCTGTTAGCAATAAAGCTCATAAACTAGTGTAGGGCTTTATCCAAGAAAAAGTGGACCAAGTAAGGACATTCATTCAGCGTTTACAACTGACTGCATGATAAGACACATTCCATCCATTCTTTAGTCAGTAGTTTTAGGAAATTCCATACTATACATATTTATCCCAATGTCAGAGTCTGATTATTCTTTACTACAGGGTGGCCCAAAAGTCACTGACTCTTTTGTTTCTAAATATTTATTATTAATATTTATTATCATTATTATTGTATTATTTAAAACTACCCTTCTGACATTAATATGAGCAAATATAGCACCGAGGAACGAACCCTCATTTTACAGTGGCACTTTGAGTCACATGGGTCAAATTCAGAAACCCAGAGGTGTTACCGTCGACATTTTAATACCAGAGATGCCCCAAGCGTAAATGCCATTAAAGGAATAATAAGTCGTTTTCAAAGTCAGGGTGCAGTATGTGACCTCCCGAGACCTGACTAGTCCTGATTTCTTCCTGTGAGGCTATCTTATCTGTGAATAAACCTCAGGCAATAAACGACTTAAAATGTAATATCGAGGATCAAATACAAGCCATAAGCCCGGAAATGCTTTCAAATATTATGCAAAGTGTGTTGGATAGAGCTATTCAGTGTGAAACTTAATTTTTTTTTTTTTTAAATTAGGTCATTTTTATTTACCCCTAGTTTAAGTAGTGATAAGTTCAAGTGTAAGTGAAGAATTATAACCGTATAAATTGCCAAAAATCTGGGAAGGTTCAGTTTACCTACTGCTAAAATTTGGTGAGTATAACTTAAGAATTATAGGAGCTATTGAAGATTTAAATGTGTCAGTGACTTTTGGGCCACCCAGTGTAGATGCTTTTTAACATTGCAAGATATGTGCAAATTTCTCTCTACTAAGACTGCTGAAATGTTGTGCATATTGGTTGCATTCAGTTCTGTAGTAGTAGTTGTAGTAGGTGTAGTAGTTTGTAGTAGTAGTAGTAGCAGTATCATCTGTTACCACTGTCATAACAAACCATTCCATTAAGAAGTTACATTTTAGGTAGACTGACTACTATAAACGATTGTTCTCACGCTGCTAAAATTTCAACTTCAATTTCATTTCTAAGGAGTTCACTCGATACCGATTACAATACCACTACGACGAAGAAAAACAATACTCTCTTTTAGTAAGACAATTAAATTTTCATTCACAAAGTAATAGTAGTTTCTTTATGTTACCATGAGATCTTATTCTTATTATAAAACTCATAATCATCCTACAACTCATCATACTCAAATTTTTATACTAGTTTTAGTATCGATTAGTATCTGATTTTCCATACTATAGACAACCCTACTATAAGTTATAATATAACTTACCTTTGCAAGATAGGTCCATGGTGTTTGGAGCATCTGTGATCCAAGTTGTTCTCGTTTACAATACATTCAACTATTGCAGTGAAGTCATGTTCAAAGTTTGTGATCTCATAACAAAAGCTCAGTGCTGTGTGGGTCTGTGTCTGGTACCTTGGGTGTATGACTTCACATCTGTGGGAAAAGGGGGCTCCCCGTGTCACCTGAGCAGGAGGTGAAGGGGCTGCAACACAGGGAAAACTGCAGTGTCATCTTACAGGATTTTCTGCACCAGGTAACCGCCCGGAGCACCTCTTTAGCCTTTGTTTTATCATGGTTTCACTTACAAGAGCTCCTGTGAAACAACAACCACAGCACTACAGTTCTACTATGCTTGAGCAAACTTGACTTTCAAAGTGCTCACTGATTCAGTTGTTCATATCGGCTGCACGTCATATCCAGTTTAAAAGTTTGCTTAGTGGTATTTAATGTGTGGTTATTACTATGGTTACTATGTTACTATGGTGTTGTTAGTTTGCCGAACGTCTCTTCTGTCTCTTTCCCCATTTCACGACGTTATAGACCACCTACAATAATGGTATGCACTGAAAATATAATATGTTCAATCTTTGAACACAAATGGCACGATAAACAGGGAACAGCTTTTGGTGAGAAATTATTATTTTGTTGCTTTCTGCTTTTTGACATCTAGTTTTTTCTGACTCTGCGTTTTCTCTTGTCCAATCATCTTGTTTGGTTCAGCTCCAGCCTCTAGTAATCCTCTAGAGTCCACTTCGCACCCCTCAAACGGGGCGGTAGACAGTGGAGACACTTGCGCCCCATACCGATCCACTCCAAAGTAAACCAACGGAATCAAGGCTATGGACTTTCTTGTAACATAATAAGGAACATATAGATTGCCAATCCAAACAGCCGTCTGGAATGCTTTCTGTGTTGATGAATGATGACACATTCATGATACATTTGCAATCTGCATCTGTCAGTATAGGATGTACCGGGCCAAATGTTACCATTATGAAAATATTACAAATTATTGCTTGTGCAGATAGAGCTTTGAGATGGGAGTTACTGAACCCTGGTGATCCTCGGATAAAATGGTGGATATTCTTCACGCTAACATGTGCAATTACCCCGTGCAAGTATATTTATGAAGTTGCATCAGTTTAGCTCTGCAAAAGTAGAAAGCTCTTAAGGCTAGCTCATTTCTCAAACCTGTTTTGCTCTGCCACTCCAAGTCACTTCCTTAATTTTGCGCTCATATTCCAGTAATAGTAAAACTCTCCAATTTCATAGTTTTGCTTTGGGTCGGACTAACTGGAAAGACATCCCAGTCAATATGAATATTTAATCCCAAATCAATATGGTTCAATTAGGTTATAACTGCATATGGCTAGATGATAAGTTTGCATCAGGCTACATGTCTCTTCATTTGGCTAAACGGCGGCCATGATGGATAGTTATTGTGGTGTAATGTTTGAATTACAAAGTGGGATAACTGATTTAGCTTCTTGTTATTTGGAGCTAAAGTGATTACAGGGTCCAGTGTTGCGCCTGAAGAGCATCCCGTACTCTGGTCTTCTGTATTTACTTTGATTCTTAGTTGGCCATGTTCATTGCAGAGAGTTCAGTTGTTTGCTAACATTAAATCCACACCATTTTTTGAACGTTTTCACTAGTTAATTTACAAGTAATTTTAGGGTTAAAATCGCAATTGTGTTCTTATTGTTAAAGCTAAGATCTACCAGGTGTGCCTTCCAAATCTCTTCTATTTCATGCAGCTGTTTCATATTTTTTTCCCCCATAAACAATATTGTCCAATTTCTATCAATGGTACATCTTCATGGCAATGCAAATCACCACAGCTATATCACCAGATCAAATGTAACCAGGGAAAATTTGTCCTGGAAACATGAAGGTGGAAAAAAAAAGCCTTGCATTTGCCACAGACCCATTGTACAGCACGACCCCTCTCTTCAGTATTAGCCTTATTTAGTAAATGATAAAAGATGGGCCCTACTCTCAAAGTCATTTAACTGCTCCATTTGGGGTCTAAAAGGGTGGGCTGGGTAATGATCAGGGGACAGAGGACACATGTTCAATAATAAGACCTGACAGAGGAGGAGGGACCAGGGGAGGATAGGCTGGTTAAAGAAGACACACTGGTGATTTTCAATTTCTGCGCTGTTGAATTATGACTTGAAATCAATACTGCATTATGGGAAAATTTTATCCCAATTTCATTCCAACATGGCGAGCTAATCAAAATTTATCAAAATGCACCCATGCGTCAAACCCCCCACTAGTGTTTTTTCAATATGTGAGTCAAAGAATCTTAAGTATTATACATTATTCACATGTCCTAGAATGTTCCACAGTATGGCATTAAACTAATCTATCTCCATGATGACAAGTAGGTGCAAGCAGGCCAAGTTACAGATTAGACCTGTGGAGAAGCAAGCCCACTCACTGTAAGAATGCATGTTTTTCGAGGTATTTTTTTTAGCAATGTAATGTACTATAATGTATAATCTGAGTTAGATACATTTCATGCCATAATTTGGAATATTTCAGGCAAAGTAATGACATCTCCATGGACACAAGCAGACCTTCCACAAGAGAAGTTACACAGCGCACCTTTAACTCCACCCAAAAGTGGATGCTACATGTGTGCTTCGATTGTATAGTTGCGTCTCTGCCATTCTCCGTGTTTGCTGGGGAGTTAAGTGGCATGCTCTCAGTCTAAGTGTGGCTCTTACAGATTGGCTCTAAGTGTTAAGAGCTACTGTCAAAAACACATGCAGCATCCTCACACCACATTCACACGATGCATTCAATAGTACAAGTCTTATCACCGCGTTCATATTGCGGGGGTGTTTTTCAGCCCGATCTCTAGCTGCTCTTTACCTGAACAAGGCCACATTGTTAAGAACATTCCTGGAGGCTGTTGGAATGCAGGTATTAATACTGGCCTGATTACACACTTGGGTTGGGGTCGGAAAAGAGGAGAGAGGGAGGAAAGGAGGTGTGGAGTGAAAAGAATGGTGGAAGTATGGTAGGACAAAAACATATGCCTGTCCTATCTGGTATAATCATAATTTAATTTTGTGGAAAATAGTGTATTGCTGCAGATCTTCAAGAAACTATGAATACTGATGATTTAGAGAGAATTTATACCATGAAAACGTCCTACCAATAATAGTTTATCTTCCTCAATATCTGAAGGCAGCAACATGACTCGCAAAAGGACTTAACAATAAAAAATATATGTGATTTTTTTCCCCCCCTGATAAACATTGCAGTTAGATTTGCAATTTATGTTTATTGCACATTTTTGACAAATCAAGGAATTGTGTATTTAAAGTGATAATATGTAACATTGTGGAGGGCAAAGCGAACTGCATGATTAAATGGTAATAGAAAGTTAAAACCATCCTTCAGAATGTTCCTTATGGAGATGGGTACGTTTTATGCCATATGAATATTAGAGCCAAAGGAACAACATTTCCATAGAAACAAGTAGGAGGAGGTGCTCTTCCAGGCCAAATATCAGTCGGGTTTGTGGAAATGCAAGCCCACTCACACTAAGGATGCATACTTTTCTGTGCACAAAAAAAAAAAACATAATATTTTAGCGAAGTTACATACTATGGCTTCAAATGACGATTGAAATATGACCTTTGAAACTAATACAAGAGTTGATGCATTTTGAATATATTTGCAGAGATCTAAACAAGTTTATAAGACATAATATTTTGTTGGTTGCAGTCGAAAATGTCTTACCGGCTTTTGCAATTTGATAGTTTGCAATTGTTTGACCTGCTATTGATTTGAGTGCAATAGATTTTGCGTCCATAGTCGCCACAAAACATCAATAACAACCCTTAGTGAACCAGTCGAATCATATTTCACATTTAAAATCTACTTATGTTGTTGTTACTCAGAGCAACTGAAAATACGTGTTACCCTGACTAAGTAATTGATCATTATGAAATAGTTGGAGTAACCTCCCTGTGTGGGGCATGACTAGCCTGTGTGTGGGCATCTGTCAGAGCAGTCAGGCCTGTAGAACATGTGAACATTACTGCAGCCTCGACATGAACTGGACTTAAGCATGATTATAAATAGGCCTCCATGAGTGTGTCCAGACTACAATGGCAGTACCAGTCTGAGATAGGCCGTCACGCAGACAGGTTAAGAACACTTTGTGATAAGGCGCTTATATGGCAGCAATTCTCAGGCATTTTGTTTTTGTTCAGATTTAAATGTTACATGAAATGATCATAGATTTGGGCAATTTGGATTTTTCTACTTGCATGTTGACATGGGCAATACATGGTCTACAATTTACCTGAATCTCTATATGTTTTGCAGTATTTCACAGAACTAATCAGTTGATGTCACTGACTAAAACGCGAAAATGCTGTCAATTTAGGCTAGCCTACGTCACCTGCGTCTTACATTTATCCAATTGCAGATTATTTTATTGCCAAAAAAACCCAAGCATTCATTCTTACTGTAAGCGGGGTTGCCTCTCCACAGATCTGACATGTAACCTGGTTTGATAGCATCACCTACTTTAAGATAAACAGGTGATGGTACTAGAAAAGTTACATAGCGCATCTTAACAAACACAACAAAGACCTTTTATCATGCTTGCAAATACAATTTATCTTTACTCCAATAACCTAAAATACAGTATCTTTTGCTAGTATTGCTCATCCCAATTAATTCAGTATTGAAATCGCAATCCAATAATTAAAACATGTGCAATTTTATAGTAATAGTTATTTCCTCCTCTACGGTACAATATTTTACCTCATCTCCCCCCAGTTTGCTTTATGTCATATGGTGGCACCATGTTTGCACCTCCTGCATGCCAGCTGGTGACACTTGATCCAGGCCGTCAGCGTAAGAGCCCCTCTCCCTTTTGGCGAGGAAGTCGGGACAGAGCTCGCCAAAAACCTGAGCACACCACCTCCATCTTCTCCATGGCCCTCGTCCTCCCACACATATGTCCCATCTGTTTGTAAAGGCGGTTATTGGCACTGGTTTGGGGGGACAGTTGGAGCAGTTCGCCAAAGCAAAGCCAGCCCCCACCATCGGTATGACAGAGGAGGGAGTTAGAGGAGGGAGAAAGCTATGATGACCTCCAGCGTTCTTCATCTCAATCATCTTAATCACTTCTTCATTTATGGAATAGTCTGTATTTTTAGAAGCCTTTGAATGAACAGCAATGGCTATAAACCAGGGGTGTCAAACTCAAATTCACAAAGGGCCAAAATTAAAAACTAACTTAGTCATGGGCCAAACAAAGTATTTATTGAAAAATTTCAACAACATCTGCATATTTTTCTGAAGGGGTGGATTAAATTTGAGTTAGGCGACAGGTAGCAGATGCTAATAAGTGTCAACAGAAGTGGTGGGGGTCGGTGCCAACACATTTGCAAAGCATTCTGGGATTCATAGTATTAGAGGTGCATGCGCTATACCGGCGTGGCGACTGGCAGACCAGCTCTAATACAAATTTGATATGATCTCGCGGGCCAAATACATTTATATCGAGGGCCAAATTTGGCCTGCAGGCCTGAGTTTGACATTATGCAACTATGGATTTGGATTTTCAAAAATAATAATATAAGAACTAGTTTGTTTTTATTATCATTGTATTCTGACAACACAACTATGGGTTTTAGGCAGCAGTGATATGTTAGGTCAGTGTTTCCCAACCAGGGGTAGGGGGAGTGCTGGTACACAAGCACTTACCGGAGGATACATGGAATAATTTCTGATTTTAGAAAAAAGATTAAATTGATTTTTTATACCAAATACAATGACTGATGATATAATAGTATAGCTACCATAGCTGTCAAGTAATGTGAGTCCAGGCAGGATACAAAAAAGGTTGGGAACCACTGTGTAAAATAATAATTCAGTGAAACATTGACCAGCATTAATTTCATTTCTAAGTTCTTCACACTTGCAAAGATTAAAACTTTGAGGACACGTGGACCGCATGCTTGGATGAACTATCGAACAATGCCCTCCTTGTGTTCCTGTGACGCCGCACCTGTTCTGTCCTCCCTCGTCTCGGCTGTCTCCATGTTTCAGAATAGTGCCCACTGTCCCTCCATAGATACATTCTGCTCCTTGCACCCATGCTACTCTGAGCTTTAGTTTTTGTCATTCTTTGGCCTTCTCCCATGGGCAGTCTGGTTGGATTTAACAGACCAGAAGACAGAGTCATGGAGGCTGGGGCAGCGGTGTGACAGCTGGACATCTATGGACACTGGATCATGTTGCATGTTTTCACTTACAACACCGTCTGTGCCTGCTTTTGCTCATGCATTTCCCTTCACACGACTTTCAACATAACTGACTATTTTGAAGCTGTCTTTCAATACCACAATGATATAAAAAAAAGAACAAAAAAAAAACAAACCTCCATGTTACAATGCACCATATAGTATTTCTAATATATATCAAGGTCTAAAAGTATTAAGAAAAGATAATTTTTTTTCCTATTTATTGTATTTTCAAAAGAGTAGATCATTTCAGTATTAGTTTTAGCATGGATTAGCACCTAAGTATCGATTTTTTTGGCAACCCTATTACTAGTACAATTCGATATTATATCTTCAAATATGTTCTCTGTGTAACTTCTTATACCCTTTTGTCGCCTTTGTGTTTGCATGCTGTTGAAGCCCAATAGTGAATCACCGTTCAGTTGACTCAGAAAGGGCAGCCAAACTTGCTGTACAAACATGCTGCAATTACCCAGATGATTGGCTTCTCGACGTCGGGCCGTGGAAACCGACCCTTTTATCACTGTGGGACAAGCTTGGTGCGTGGTCTGCCTCACGAAACACATTTTCGCCACTGACACGAGCCCACTGTAGCACTGATGTTTGTATTGTGCTAATCCAAAATGGAATTCATTATCAGATAAACACAGAACCAACCACCATTTGTTTTCACATGAAGAATAAATTACTTTGCGTGTGGGTGGACAGAGCTGTTAAAGTAAACAACAATTTCTCAAAGTTTTATTTGTACCTTAGTTTTAGCCATGACCTTGGAGGATAAATGAGGATGTTCCTTACTGCAACAAATTCAAGTGTGATACGCTGATAAGAAACCCACATTTGACATATAAAAGCCTCTCCAATACATTGGTATAGCTCCCATATGCTGGCACTTTGCATTTGTGTACATTTGGGATATGCATTGAATTAAACACCCAGCTGGCGTGATTTACAGCCTAAGGCTTAGGGCATCTGGGCACTGCTGTGCTCAATGTATAGGATGTGCCTCTAAATCTGGAGGCCACATTTTGTCTCCATTCTTCCAAATCTTTGCAGCCCATCTGTCTGTGCTTCGGTGAAACCTGATCTGGATAGTAGCATCCCAATCTCCCAACAAAATGTTCTACTATGTCATATTACATGCATGAGTGCTCGTTCAGAGATTTTAAGTCATGTTGTGATTTACAAATTGGCTAATATTATTTGTACCAATTTACACACACACAAAAAAAAATGATTCTTTTAATAATTCATACCTGAAATTTCAGAAACAATTGGAAGATGAAGAGTTAGAAAATGCTGGGTCAATCCAAAGTATATACTGTAAATGTCGAAATATACTGTCAACTCAAAATAATGGGCTTGATACAGTTTATCCAAACTACCAAAAGTCAACAACTATTGACTCTTAGTAGTTTGAACAATTGAATAGTGAGATTTAGAGCTGGACTATATGGCAACAGATATTCACAATTTTTATCTATTTTGATTCAGTTGGCTTTTGGTATTGAATTAATTACCATTAACATAAAACTGGACAGATTTCTTTTTCCAAAGTTTACACTACACACAAATGCCTTTTAGATAATTAGCCATGGCTCAACCTCAGTTAAAATAGTACTAATTGCTGAGCCCTGGTAAGACAGCCAAATTGTGCAACAAAGGTTTATTGAACCCTCCCTCCCTTATAAATACCTCTTAGTCTAAGGCAACAGTTAAAATGTCTCTACCTGCGTGCTCCAACAGTACTAGTCTATGCCTCCAGTTTCCTGGTGCCTCCTCGTGTTTGTGAATCACAGCTCATTACAGAGACAGAGCTAGCTTATCTACCCCCCAGCTACCTTTGCGCTGAGGAGAGGAGAGGGATGGAGTCATGGAAAATTTACACTGTTGACGGACAGCTTCCACATCACCTCAGCTTTGGCTTTAGCTTCTCTACTTCCTGCATTCCTTCCAGCTTGCACCTCTTAGGAACATCTCACCTCTCCCCAGGTTTGATGGATGTCCCCTCCCCTTTTTCGAGCTCCCCCTTCCCAGCCCATTGTCTGTATAGTTAAGCTACACCAAGTACCTGTGTGGACAAGCTTTGGCCTGTCACTTCAAACCTCAGCCAAGCACACACTTATCTAATCCACCATAAATGTCAGAGAAGGCGTCAAGGCTGCTCAAAATCAACCTAAGATCCGTAATTGTCACTTCTTACTTGGAACACGAGGGAACAATCAACTTCATGATAGAAACATCAGTTATTATGGGGAATACTTCTGATCCAGTTTCAGTTACTAAGCACATTACATTTTCACTGAGATCTTGCATATTCAAACAAGGTATCAGACTATTTCTACAGGAATCAATGTAAACTTGGCTCCTCCTTGATCGATTGATGGTAAGGCTTTTGCGATTTTGCGAAATTGCGATTCCGGTAATTCTGGCAACGGTACACTGCAATACCATGTCAGGAAAATTGCACTTCTTAGCACATCGATGATCAGCCTTAAATGTCCAGCACAGGCCTATTTTTAAATTTGTACTGTGTGTACTTTTAAAGAGTACACACAGGGCTTTATTTGCACACTAACAGCACAAAACATGACTACATTGTTCTCTTATAGACTTACAGTAAAATAGGTTTGTGGATGAGTTTGAAGTAAATTTAAAGTACAGAATTTGGGGAAATAATTGAAATCGGCCAGACATATCAGCTCAAAAATATAGGCATAACTTATCAGCCATCAGTTCCTCTGCATACTAGACATCTAAACGGTAAAAGCATCGGCTATAAAAAAAAAACTTAAAAAAAACATATCGTCGATCTCTATTAACTTTGTAGATTTGAACCTTAGGGATTTTGCCCCAAAAACACTAGACTCTACAACCACATAGCCTAACTTCAATATAGCCAAAAAACACCCGATACATGTCCACCTTTTATCTTTTTTTCATTTCCTTTGCTTTCTCCCTTTGTACATTTGTTTCATAAAGCAGCACAAAGCCACGGTTGGTTTGCAGATGCCCAGAAAAGTATGGGATATGTTTCATTTCAACTTTTTTTTTTATCAACCAGCCTCAAATATGTGTACAGCATGCTATCTCCTTTCTCTTTATCTTGCTCACATTGGTTTTCAGCACAGTAGACCACGTCCAATCCTTCTCCGCTTGCCTCCATGTCTCTACGCTGCATGCTCTAGTGTTTCTCCATTAGTACCAGATGCTTAGGTAGTGAGGAGGAGGAGGAGGAGAAGATGGTGCCAAGCCAGAGGAGCTGCTGATAGCTAAGCTTCAACACGCAGGCAAACTTCCACAAGCCTGTACTTTCCATACAGATATGCTACAATATACCTACCACCATTTTGCGTGGCTCCAGTGATTTCTGTGTTATTATCTAAAACCAGCAGTACACCCACCTGGACCATCTGCTGCATGTAACACTGAAAAGCACTACTTATACTGTTTGACGAGCTTACAGAAGAATTCACTGGGAAAGCCATTTGAAGCAGGTTTAATTATGTGTTCAAATACCTGTGCTAGCAGCTACTGGATTATGGATATTACAAGATTTGATGATAAGATGGCATGAAACTACTGAATACCATTGTTTTCCATAGAGAAATGTTTTATCTCTGTTTATTGTATAGTGACGTCCATACAAGGTAGACAAATATATAATTCATACAAAAATGATCAGGCTATATATGCATAATGTACAAAATGGGATTGGACGAGACACGATTTCCACAAGACGAGACGAGACACGAGATTTGGCTCATGAAACTGAGACAAAACGAGATTTTGACATTCATTAGAATCAATACATTGTGTGGTTCAGTTTACAATTTAGTCTTGCTGTTTTTATTTACTTGAATTAAAGCAGACGTATACAAAATTGACTTTTTAGAGCTTTTAGCCATGTTATAGTTGTTTCCTCTCATCATTTACACTCTCAAACTCGTATTTGAGCAATTTTTAATTACTTATTTTCTAGACGCCATATTCATATTGTCGATCAACTCCTGTTTTCACCGTCCCCGGAATATGCCCACTTCCCTGTACTTACTTCGATTCCAATTGTATTTTCTTTATCGGTGATACTAGGCATGGGACGATATTAAAATTTGGTGTCACGATTATCATGGCCAAAATAATTGCGATTAAGGTTTATATCACAATAATGATAAAAGTTGCTGCCAGTTTAAAAATATTATGGATATGAATAATTATACACTTAATATTATGAATAGGTTCTATATTTAAACAGCTGTTATATTATTGTACTTTCTCTTCAGTGAAAATAACTACGATCTGAAAAAGAACATCATGGACATCTAGGATTTTTCTGCACATTCTGGTGATAAAATGAGGGTCAGTTTTCTCACGTGTGCACAGTCTTGTGGCAGTTTTGTACTAGGGATGGGACAAGATCTCATGCCACAAGAACTCACATGACAAAACATTTGATCTTGTCAGTACTTGCCAAACTAGTTTACGTGATTACAGACAGTGTTGTAGTTTATTTTTACATTTAAAAATTATTTTGGGCCAACTATCACATCAGTTAGATTCACCATGGTGCGATGCCATATGTAAAAGGCTTACATTCCAGTGGTTTCTCGAACAACTTTCTGAGGTTTCTCACTTGGCTAACGTTGTGACTGAAGTTGTATCATATTCCCCCATTAACAAATTATAAGTCGCTAAACTTTCACCCGGATAATTTGAATACACTTGTCGCCCTATTGCTTGATGTTGAAGGTATGTCAGTTGTTTGCACAGTCATGGAGGTGTGTTCACATCGCCATGACAATAATATCACAATGGCGTATCAATGTCTGCTATGCCAGTAATCTCCCACTGATAGGTTGGTGACCACTTTGAGAAATGAACCTGCCTTGCCAACTGGAGATGACATATGTTTTTGATGACTTTCCAACACGTGGTTGAGCTTTCAGTGTTATCAGCACTGCTGTTTGTTATCGCTTCTTCTTCAGAGTTTCAAAGTAAGCGAAGATGAAACCTAAAGGTGATTCTTTTATGATTACTGGTCACAAACAAATCAATCTGTGTCATGAGACAACACAAACGAGTTTTGCATAAGCTATTATACCCATGTAATGTTATGAAATGATAGTTGGCTGTTTTGCTTTTTAACCGATGCTGAAAAATGAATTAGAATTTCAAGCCATTTATTGCACTGAAAAACATGCATCCTTACTCTCAGCAGGCTTGCACACAAACATGAGTCTTTTTTGGCTGTGAAGACTGTTCCAAAGAATGGTTTTAATTTTCTGTTTCCATTGAATCATGCAATGGAAACAAAAAAAATCATGCAATGCCACACGTCACCTCCAGAAAGTTAAATGCCATACCTTAAAAAACATTTTCAATATAAGCCACTAAGCAGTAGGTGGCTTGAAACAAATACTTTTGCTCATAGCCCGCAAAACATTCTACTTTATTTACCTTGTATTTAACACATATTCCCCCAAAAAGTTGTTCCCAAATTTATGCTTACAACCTCCTTATAATACAAACAGCAAAAGCAGCAGAGAGAGTACCAAGCAGTGCACCATCAGTCTCCATCTGACGGATCCATTATGTGCTAAAATGGATTAAATGTCATCTAAATTAGCGTCTATGTCTGTGAATATGCTAACGCAAGGGAAAACTGTAACCTATGAGGTCCTCTGTCCATCTGTTGTTAGCGCTTGTGGGAGGCTCACCCTGTCGCCGTATGACACTGGGAAGGTGCACTTGAAAGGCAGGTGATGAGGTAGGAGTGTTCTGGTCATACCGTGTTTTTGCCAGAAAGCTCCGACGTGGGTGCGATCTGCATAGTTGAGTCACGCTGTTATCTCTAAGCCTGGCACAAATTGCGGAGTTTTAAAATACATTCCGTGGGTGGAAATTTGCATTCTAACATACACAGAGTATGTATCTTCTGCCTTGTCATCACTGAAGCGTCCAGCAGTTTTCACCCACCTTACTTGTTCCTTCCGCTGTTTTGTGACTTTATCTCCCATCATTTACAACTCAGGTTCGCACAGGTCTAGACTTGTGTTGTTTTGTCTCTCTCAGATTTCACACATACCAGATATTATCACCAGGGCCTCAGCTCGGTTAGGTTAGTTTAGCCTCGATAGCCATCTTGACAAGGTAGGCAATCACATTGGCAGACAGTGATGGATGCTAGCGTATTAGTCAGGCCTGATGGACACAGATGAAAGGCCTGTGTCGCTAGCTACGTCAGACACATGTCCCATCGGCTATCTCCTCGCTCAACTGCTCTCCTATGTCGCT
Source organism: Periophthalmus modestus (assembly GCA_019594935.1). Taxonomy (NCBI): domain Eukaryota; kingdom Metazoa; phylum Chordata; class Actinopteri; order Gobiiformes; family Gobiidae; genus Periophthalmus; species Periophthalmus modestus. Next base: position 18,514,796 of record JAIEZT010000124.1, on the reverse strand, counting down.
TGTAAGATCCACACAACTGCACCAATGTCTGTGGGATCGGCGAAGATTAATATGCATGCTTAATATTTAAATCGGATTCATTCCCCAAATTATTCTGTCTATTGTCTCTCATTACTTTTCTAATCACCTCATCATCCAAGCTATGAATAATAATTTAATGAACAATTACCGAATGGGGAAAACGTATTGCGTGGCACATTTGAATTGTATGAGGATTGGAATAATAGACTTCTCAGCTATTCTCTGGCGGGTTTTGATGTGTAAATAAGTACGATATTTGGGTTCGTTCAGGAGAAAAAGTCCAATTTAAACAACGCAACTGTATAAAATATTGGCGCTTTCAGGAGAAATTTGCCACGGATGACATTTCCTCTCATTTCATTGTGTCAGCTTCATTTTCTGAGCTGTCTCTTTTACAAGCTTGTGTTTTTCATCAGGTAGCAGGCGGACAGCGTTCTTATTGTGCATAAATCGGGGCTGTCCACGTCTAATCTTGCCCCGAGCCGTTGCTGTCCCCTGGAGGCTCAATGTCAACCCCGTTACTTTGATGTCAACGCTCCACGTATGGTTCTGTCAGCTCCGTCTCCCCACCGCTGTCCACGTAATGTCAGCCAATCAATAATACCGTGACCCACCTCTCTCGTCCCTCGCCCACCGCTTTAGTTATTCGCCCCCTGGACCGCTAAGCCTGGCCTCCCGAATCCTGACCTATTGTGCCCTCTGTTCTTACCAATAATCCCTGACAAACTATGACAATAACCTCTCTGTCTGTTGCCGTAGTAACGTGACCCCCTAAAGTAAAAGTGAAAGGAAACATTCACTCAGCTCACGAAGTTTGGCCTCTCTCAAAGAGTGTCAAATAAAGTTGGTCAGATGTAGCGCTTCAATAAAAGAACAAAGTTCATCCGTTTGTATACTCATTTATACATGATGCATTTTCATGAGTGACAAAAAGCAAATAGGAGGTAGAGATTGGAGAAGTAAAAGGAAACAACTGCTTATTTCAGACAGTTGTTTCTGTGTCAGGGTGCAATGTCACAGTGGCAGAAAGGACAAAGTGGGCGGGGCCAAAAGTTTAAAACTCATGGTTTGAAATTAGGTAAAGTAATTTCAGTAAATATCTTTTACATCTTTAAAATCTTTTTTTTATTAGTGTCTCTACCTACCAGATGAAAAAAAAACCCTCTTTTTTTCTGAAAAATGGAAGGCAGGTGCTCCTCCATGATCCAGATTTGTGGAAAATCCTTGAAGGACTATGATAACTGATATTTGGTTCTTCCTCGCTTGAATTCCTTTGGGGTGATGTTGAAAAATGGTGTGAATAACATTTGATCTTCTTGCCAATTTTGCTATGTGCACTTGCTCTGTCCATACGCTCAATAATATTTGAAAAATGCCTATGGGTGTGTGTGCGTGTGTGTGCATACCACAGGGCCTCCAAACTCCTTGCCCTCCCCGTGGCCGGAGAGAGCTGCTCCCTATCTCCTCGTCTACAGCTTATCTGCTAGCGTTAAAGTGCTTGCAGAAAATAGAAACTATGTTGCGGGAATGCATTGTGGTATGGGCCGAACAACGCACACTAGACCACATAGATAAAACAGGCTATTGTGAGCAACAATACAGGATGTTTTAACTATTTATCACCAGAGCTGTATCTCATTATCTGAATGGAAACAGTGCGAGAATTCAAATGAGCGTGAAGTTACAGTAGCCAGTGGCAGATGGAAGGGAGTGTACAGTAGGGAAGCGGTTCAGAGGCTTGTTTATTAGTGTAATAAGGTTTTATAGAAGTTGCATATTCTAAACAACTATAGTTACACAATTGGTTTCATTGTTGCAGTTAAATACAGTTGGCAATCTAGTTAGCATTTACTCTCAAAATATGTATTTCCTTTCTCACAAGTAGTCAAGGTAAACAGGAAATGAGAAAAAAAAAAATCTCATCTGAAGGAAGAGTGCAAGAAATACAAATGTTCAAATCATTTAATATTGTCAACATAAAGCTTTTGTCACTGGAAAGAGTAACCAGCACTTTTTCTCAAGTTTTACTTCAGTTCTGTTACAGTGTGCGACGTATTACTCAAGTAGGAGTAAAAGTATGCAGTGCAAAAACTACTCCAGAGCTACAATTTCTTTAAAAAGTTTCATGAGTAAATGTAATTGAGCAAATGTAACTGAGTACTACCCAGCTCTGCCTATATCAGACTACACAAAGGCTAATAACCATAGGCCACCATTCTTTTCTATCTATTCTTCTTTATTAGCTGGCCAAGGCCTTTGCTGAAATCCTCTGGTTTCTCACTTACACGAGATATGAATAGTTTATATGTATTGAGCGTCATACAGTGGTCTCGTATCTCTGTCTGTCAGTCAACCACGTGCTCTCTTCACTCTAATTAAATGCTGCTCCAAACCCAACCACAAACACCTTAACCGACATGCCAGTCTCCGGTGTCAGCTGTGCAAAGACCTGTATGTTTGGGTGTTGGGAAAACAGAACATTTGAGATGGCTCACGACCATATTTACCTCCCATTGTAGTCAGCTGAGACGGTGTAGTGCAATGGCCTGCCAAAGTTGCCTTGAAGCAGCAGGGGTGAGCAAATAGAAGCCAGAAGCTAAGACAAAAGCGGTTGTACTGTAAGCAGTATGGGGCGGCACGGTGCCAAAATAATGCAAGGGGGGATTTCCAAATGGATTTACTGATATAGACGAGAATTGGGAGAATTCTAATTAACTCTGATTAATTCTATCTCAGAGGGATCATGGGATTAGAGGCAGATTTAGTCAGAATTGTTCACTTTTTTTCTATTTGCAGCCTGTATGCTAATGTTTGTTTGCATTGACAGCTAGCGGCTCCCTGAATTCAAAAAGTATGCGTGTGTGCCAGTGGGCTTGTGACCATATTTCCTGCCAGCCAGCAACCATGCCCATTGATGTGTGACTTTGTGCCCCCCACTTACCCAAGTTCATCCAAGCATCAGAAGCTAATCCGGCGTAATAGGCCAAGAGACAGCGAGTGGGGGAGAAAAGGAGCAGGGCATCAAAGGTATAGCGTGTGTTGCCTTTTTGTGAGGTGCAGTCTGGTGTCTGTGAGGTATGCCAGGCAGGAGACTTAGCAGATTTAAGGGGTGAGGCAGAGCAGAGAGACAGAGGCTTACGCTGTGTGCTGTGTTTTGGGACATTGGGTGTTGATAGGATGGGCAGGCAGGCAGCTCATGTCATTTAGATGAAATTATGCCCCCAGCCGGCGTCCTTTATCACAGAAAAACATGAGCAACAAAGGCACCAACTTGTTCTGTTAGGAAGGAATTATAGCTTGGCTGATATATTGGCTGATAATACGTAGGGGGAGTAAGGGAAACAATTGATGGTTGAGATAAATTATATGTTGTCGTAGGAATTATTTATAAAAACAGAACACCAAGGTTTTCCAATGGACTTATGAGCATGGATTTTAATTTTTTTTTATATATGTATAGTAATGTATGGTTACTTAAAATAACCAATGTATGATTATTTTAAGTAAGCATATGTTGTTAACTGTCCCATTTGATTATTTGTGTTCTGCACTTGACCTATGTGTCGATCATTGCCATTGGGGAAACCTTGAGGATCTTGTATCTGGGTTGTACCAAGTAATTACGAGTGGGGTGAGACAACAAGACGTGACAAGATTGGATCAGCAAGAACGAGACGAGAATTTGCCAAAAAAAATGCAGTGGGCAATTTTTCCCTCACAATTTATTTTCAGTTTATCCATCCATCCATTTTCTTCCGCTGAGAGAAATAGTCCCTCCAGCGTGTCCTGGGTCTTCCCCGGGGCCTCCTCCCGGTGGGACATGCCCGAAAAACCCTCCCTAGGAAAGCATCCAGGAGGCATCCGGAGCAGATGCCCGAGCCACCTCAGATGGCTCCTCTCGACCTGGAGGAGCAGTGGCTCTACTCCGAGCTCCTCCCGTGTGACTGAGCTCCTCACCCTATCTCTAAGGGAGCTCCTGGCCACCCTGAGGAGGAAGCCCATTTTAACCGCGATCTTGTCCTTTCGGTCATTACCCAAAGCTCATGACCATAGGTGAGAGTAGGAGCGTAGATTGACCTGTAAATCGAGAGCTCTGTCTTTTGGCTCAGCTCCTTCTTTACCACGACAGTCCGATGTATTTTTAGTTTAATTTGATATTATATTTTTGCTATCATTGTAGAATCTCTCAAAGAAATTTAACTCACCAGCTCCTTTTTTGTTCATGCCAAATGTAAACAGAAAAAAAATCCAGGGTAAATACTAAAAGCTTTATACCACACACAAATCAAATAGTTTCTTCCGTGTCTTCTGTAATTTATGTCTAATTTCCACGCTGGGTGGTCCAGATAAAATTCTAAAACACATCTGCACCAATAGTCAAATCATCTGAGGGAATGTTAAGAGCATGACCCTTTGAACAGAAGAACATTTGTCGGAAGTGACTGATTACGAAGAGGAGGAAAGAAAAAGTGGAATGATATAGGGATCAACATGGTGATAAATTAACTACTAAAGCTTATGGAGGAAGGAGGTTAAGTGTGCAGTCAAGGTTTTGTGTAAAGTAAGTTTAGTTACATATTCTCCAGCGCACAATGAGTTCTAGTCAGACTGCCCTATCTGAATATCTCCTACCTCGTGTTGCCACTGTCAACACTGAGTTAGCTTTAGCCAAGACAAGGGGGAGTGTTTAGGGAGGAGGGGACATGGAAGTGAAGGGAAAAGGGGGGAGGGTTAGAGGGCAGGTGGCTGAGTGGTGCGGAACTCGTGCTGTCTGAATGCACTGACCCATACTGTACACATCGCCCCTAGTACGTTTGTCTTCATCCCTCTTTTAAAGTGAGACTTCTCCCATTGACTACAGCTAGAGCCCACCAAAGAAGCTGTATGACAACTTGTAGAAAGTCTGTGTATTTTCTGACACACCTAAACCACGCTTACAATGCCAGTAAAGGTGCAGTATGGAACTTTTTGGTGGAGGGTTTGCCATCTGCTTGTCTCCATGGAGATTCTATTACGTTGCCTGGAATGATCACCTCTATGGTAGTACATTTTCTTGCACTACAGGAGTTTTTATTGTAGAAAAACGTTGAAAAGCAAGTCTTACTTTTGAGGGTTGCCTCTCCACAGATCTGACCCGTAACTTGGTCTCCATGATGCTAGATAAGTTTAATGCCATACTGTACAGATCTTCCACCAGAAAAGTGTCATAGTGCATCTTTAAAGTCGATTATCACACTTTTTCATGAATGAATGATTTGCTAACCTCTTTTTTCTTTCTCTTCCTCCATGTAATCCTGCACCCCTTCGCCGATGCCTCCTCAACAGGTAATACAATTTCTATTTTTATTCAATCTCACGCTATCTCTCCAAACACACTGTCCCCTTCCTCTACATCCCTCTATCTCCATCTCCCACTCTTCTCCTTACCTCCTCACCCCGCTGATCAGCACAAGTCAGCTATTTTAAAAACATGAAGCAATGGAAGGATAAGAAAAACACCAACAGGATAAGCAAGAAAGGGAAGAAAGGACACGTGAGTCAAAGTGGACTCTAGTGGCCTGTTATCTCATTACAACGGTAGCGGCTTGTCACGCTCGGCTGACTGGTCCCCTAAGGAGCGCCCTTGCCCCCTCAGAAGAACCCCCCCCCTTTATTCGGCGGGCGCTCTCGTATTTCAGGGAGCACACAAAGAAGGGGGATTCTCTGCAGTTTTCCCGTCCTGTCTGTGTTAGATTTGTGTACAGTTCCCCGGCTGAGCATTCAAACCTTCAACAAAGACCCAGAAGCGGAGATGGTTTGTTAGTTGCTAGTACCACTGTTACAATACAAAGCATTATGTCAGTGCAAATTGTTTCATTGTTTTTCATTGAGTTATTTTATAAGCCAAAAGTAAGGTCTCGTAGGAAGTAAATATCGATTTTTTATTTATTTTTTTGCATGGGAAAAGTCAACTTCTAGTTAAATTACTTGTTACATTTTCTATTTTGATTTGAGTTAATTTGACACAGTTGGAATTAGTGTCAAATGAACGCTATTATGATTACAAGACACGCAATTCTCCCAGTATTCACACAGCATCCACACATGTCTTCATATCGTCCCCTGTGAGAATTTGAGGAAGCAACTCAGCTGAAGAAGCATAAATGTTCCTCCTCTCTCTGCCAGACTGAAAGCTCATTAGAAGTGAAGGGAGGTCTTTTATTAAATAAGACTCAGCACTCAGCAGGAGAATGGAGCAGGAGAGAGACGTCAGACAGAAACATGCTACATCCAGAGTATGAACACTTAATCTTTACCCATTAAATGTAATTGTTTGCAGTTCCTATCTTTATAACTGAAGGCAATGTGCTCGTCAAACAGATACATTATGCATGCATACATTAAAGAACATTTATTTGCCTTTTTAATGCATCGAATGGCTTAGTAAAAGAAACAGGTCCACTGACTTCCTGTTCAAAACTGTAGAATTTATACGCCATCATATTGTTATAAGCCATCATAGTGCATTTCATCATAGCGAGCAATAGATTTTAAATTGCATGGGTTTTTTTATTGTTTAAAAAATGGCTATGACACATGTTTTTAACCCTACATGTATCACCTTTGAACAATCACGTATGCACAGATAATGTATTTTGAAGTTTGATATATTGCTTAAGTAAACAGAGAAGATAAAAGATAATATTGAAATACATTTATGCCACTAACACAAAAACCCAAGAGCAGATTTGAACCACAAAAACAACTAACTGTGCAATATTGTTAGCTGCGATAAAAAACAGCAGAATGAAACACTTGAGTACTTATTTTGCATCTGTAATTAGTCATAGAAGTGATTAATTCAACCTTGTATGGCCTAAATCTTATTGTATAGCCAAAAGAATTACTAACAATTCCCCAGCAGTGCAAAAGAAATGTACACACAATAAATACTGACCCCAAAAAAAATATTCTTCCAGGCTTCCAATATTGAACGATATGTCGAGCACCCAAGTCTTGCAGGACAATACGAGATTGCTCAAACATGCATGAACCAATCGAAATACACCATGAAGCTAATAAATGTCAGTTTTACATATGTCCCCTTTAAACTGTGTTAGCATAGCAAACCTTTGATCACATTTATCTCAGAACCACTTGAAATGTTTTATCTCCTTAGTTATGGTGACATTTACCTTTATTCCTCATCCACTTTGTAAAGGTCAGGAGTGTAAACCAAGATTTATACAAGATTTATATTTAACAGCTCATAGTAACAGTATCTAGTTGGTTTTATTACTTACGGATCACTGTTCACACCTGCTTATAATCTAACGCGTGCATGAATTCATCCATCAACTTGGCTCTATAGTCTTTGGTCTTTGATACAGATATAACAAGGTTGTCAAATTGCATATTCATGTTTCTGAATGGAGGTGTTGAGATATAAAGGCTGACCAGATGTGTTTGCATATATAACAGTCGCCATTCTGCAAATACCCTACTGTAAATAGAAGCCGTATTCAAATATACACAGCTTGGCAAGACACGCTGGCTACAGGCTGCAGAAATCTGAACCACGGTACCCTTATCATCACCTCAAAGTTATCTCCAATCGGATTTCCGTTTTGCAACTAAAGTGCTTCCATCTTAATCAAACTCTCACTATTTTCCAAAACATGGACTCCTTCGGGATCTTTATTGCTGTAAATGGGCCTACTTTGGTATTTGCTTTGAGAATGAATTGATTTAGGGATGCAGGCGGAAAGGGAAGTGAGGCAGAAAGAAAGGGAGACGAGCACTTTGTCCAAATCCTTTTAGCGAGATTAGTCGTAGTCCTGGTGTCTACTCTGCTTTTATTTATTTTCTGAGTCAGCCTCTCTGTCACGGGACATCCTGGCGGGAAAAAACAGCAGCGGCGTCGATATGTTTGCATTGGAATAATTAGATGCACAAAAGGAAACAGGTCACCTCTAGGCAGTAAAGATTGTAGCTAAATAGTATTTGTGATTCCGGTATCTGGTGATGCCATCAACCTGACAGAAAATAGTCCTCATAGTGTGCTGTAAGTTTCAGAATGGAGTTTTTTTTTTCTTCTGTAAAATGTAGTTGGGTACTCATACAGATGTACTTACCTAGCCTCCTAGTCGCTGTGTAAACAGGTTGCAAATTAGCTGCTGTAACTGCTTGCCTTGGATGGCTTCATTTGGTTGCAACCAGACACTATGGGTGTCATCACACTCCCTCAGTCCACTTCTTACAGTATATGCTCTTAATCCTTGTCTCAAATTTACACAAAAGGCAGGCCACATATAGAGAAATGGGTGACTCCTAATTGCCCATGAACATAAGTATATGTTTGTAATGTACAAATTTGACATTACATCCCATCTAACTTAGCTGCTATCTGGATTGCCTGTAGAGTAATGTAAAAAAATAGAAACATCGCAACTCAATCAAGACACATTTATGTGTAAATTACATTTTTAACCAACTATGTATTCACATTTCTTCATCTGTCCATCTTGTCTTGATTGAATTGATCATATTTACTGTATCTCTCCATGTATAGTCCTCAATAACTATATAAGCTATTATCAACACCACATGGAAGCAGCTTGCCTCTGCCAAGTCCCGCCTTTTACTGCGTCCCATTAAATCAGTTCATTTACCTGATAAATAGGTAGAGGGCCAGTGGCATTGGAAAGGACACTACGGGAGCTTTCTTCCCTTATTTGATCTCTATTTTCTCCTTACACATCAATAGTTGTTCATACAACAAAACTGAATTCATTTTACACAAAATATGAAATAATCTGTAGCTCAAACTTGCTTACAAATGTCTTTTGCAAATTCCACTTACATCCTATTGCATTCTACATATCTTAAGGACCTATCCCTTTTCAAAGTTTAACTTTTTCCAGTGTTGAGAAAGCTCCAACATCACAACATTGCAAAAACAATTGAGAAACATGATTGGTCACTTCTGCAGAATCCAGGGGCACCGGCAAGATTTTTTGGGAAGGTACACTTAGTCAAGTGGTTACTAATGCACACACAACCTCATTTACGTGCACAAACTTGTCACATAGGACTATTTCAACATTTCAACGACTATTTCAACGTGTTCAATGTTAGGTTGCCCCTAGGTTTCATTGTCCATCCTCAGTGCCTCTGTTTGCTCCGTGCTTTTCTCCCAGTCTCTCCTCTGCTTTGTATCTGCACACTTCCATCATACACCTGACGCACGGGTCTCTCTTTTCCTTCACTATCCTTGTATCCTTGTATCCTCATTTGATTTCATGGGATAGAGTACAAGTCCTGACAGCCTTGAACACATTTGCCTGGTTACTGAATGTGTGCACTGGGAGTAGAGGATGTTCCCTGCTTCATAAGTTTGACTGTACATGCACATTTAAAACACGCCTGCAGGGGGCACTGTCTTGTGTGCGCTGAGATAGGAGGGGAAAAAGAGACTCAGCGCTCATCTAGGTCCCGTGCGTACCCAGTGCCAGAAACGGGCAGGCTTTAATAGTTTTACAGCCCCACCCTCACCAAAGAGGTGAATAATTTGGTCAATAATTACTGCTGTGCTGCTTCATGCATAAGTTGGAAGATTCATTTGGATTAAATGGAGAAACGCACAGTACCCCTACGGGCCCCACTGGTGGAGTCCATTTTCTGTAATTGTCCATGTAATTTCAAAGATACAGCATTTTCAGCATTTTCAGTTTGATGGAATATTTCTGGTAGAAATACTGCCAAATATTGAAGTTAAAGTATGATTTTGCAGCTTGTAACATCAGTATCCTGTCCTAATGCCAACCAATATGCCTCTTTGTCATGACTTCCCCATTTCAATTTTCACTTTCTAGCGTTATTTCATCCATCGCCTGCCTTCCCATGTTTCTGAATTTTACTTTTTGGCTAGAAGCTGTGTTGCTAGATTGGAAGAAATCTCACCACCCTCTACAAAGCGGGGGTAGCGAGAGGACAGGGTATATTAATTGGAATGCCTGGGGCGAGCGCGATCCTTAGACTCCCTCAAAGATGGGATAAACCCACGCTCCTACGCCCCCTGGAACATTAAATATTAACACTTTTTTTCCTCATCTTTGGCCTTTTGGTGACATGCTCTGATTGGGTTGACTCCAGCTGATCCGAATTGAGTTCTGTAAAATGAAAGGCATCCCGGGACAGACACGGCAACATAATTGGACGACCTTCAATGCTGCGTGGCCTTTTGATTTGAACTGTAATGAAATTCTACTTGATATTTCTATCCTGTCTTGCTATGCACTGGTTTAGCTGTTCTGTCATTGGTATTCTCACCCGAATTTGAGCTTTTATAGGGACAATAAGGCGGAAATTGTGAAATCCGACTTCTAATAGCGTTTCCTATAATGGGTTCGGATTGTGTCAGCTCAATGATATTAGTTTTCTAAATGGGTTTGATATTGTTCGTGAGAGATTAGTTCTATTTTGCACAGGCTAATGGGCAAGGGCACTCAGAACTCTTCCATTTGTCGACTAGACTATTTATCAAAGTGAAGTTATTTTGCCGAAGCTCTTACGCAGCACTAAAACTTGTGTATTCATTGCACTATTTATCATAATCTCCAAAGGACGCTCGATATAAAGGGATGAACTTATAGCAGGTTTTAGGCTAAATGTTTACAAAAATCAAAATAAAGATGCAGCAAATGTTATGTTCGTTAAGACACTGAACTCTCTTGCAATTTTAATGTTTTTAATCCCTCTGGTCTGTCTATTTTGGGCATGTTTACAATGCACATAGCATATTTAGATCACCATGTTATATTTTATTGTTTGGAAAATGCTGAAATATGCTTTATAAGTTTCTCTTTTGTTTTTTTGATGCTCTCCCTTTTCTTTGCTCCCTTTGCTAAGTCACTCCTAATGCAGAGTACCACTAAACATAATCAGCGTGCATCCTGCTAATGAAACTACTGCATATCACATCAGGTTTGCCAAGTTGTTGTGTGTAATTTTGCGTCATGCTTTTGTATATTTATGGAGAGGTAACCTTGTAGTGCTGAACATTGAATAGAGTCTTACAGCTAACTGCAGGGTGGCCCAAAAGTCACTGACACTTTTAAATCTTCAGTAGCTCCTATAAATCTTAAGTTACATTCACCAAATTTTAGCAGTAGACTGAACCTTCTGAGATTTTTGGCAATTTATACAGTTATAATTGTTCTTACACTTGAACTTATCACTATTTAAACTAGGGGAAGTAAAAATTATCTAATGTTTAAAAATAAAAGTGTTTTTTAAGTATTCACCATTTTGGGTTTCGCACAGAATAGCTCTATCCAACACACTTTGCATAACATTTAAAAGCATTTCCGGGCTTATGGCTCTAATTTGATCCTCGAAATATTACGTTTTAAGTCGTTTATTGTCTCAGGTTTATTCACAAACACCTTTTCTTTAAGATTGCCCCACAGAAAAAATGGGACTCAGTCAGGTCTCGGGAGATCACATACTGCCCCCTGTCTTTGAAAACCACTTATTATTCCTTTAATGACATTTATGCTTGGGGCATCTCTGGTATTAAAATGTCGACGGTAACACCTCTGGGTTTCTGAATTTGACTCATGTGACTCAAAGTACCACTGTACAATGAGGTTTATTCCTCGGTCATATATTTACTCATAGTTAATGTTGGTAGGGTAGTTCTAAAAGTTCTGAAAAAAAATAAAAATATTTAGAAACAAAAGATGTATGCATTTTTTTCAACTGTCAGTGACTTTTGGGCCACTCTGTATAAGTAGGGCGCGGGAGAGCTTGCTTAACATTGGCCTGTATTTGAAAATCTTCAGCAGAATTTGTAGAAATTTGTCTTTTCACTGATGGGAACTTAACATCTGGACAACTATTGCAATGTTATGATTCACTGTACTGGTATTGCAAAGTACTGCTTGAACTTCATTGGGCAACATATTAATAATTTCCACATATTAGTTCATACATTGCAAAATAGGGAAAATGCCGAGATTGCGTTCTTTAAAATTTCCCTGCTCCTCCTGTCGGCTCTGTCCTTCTGGTTGATGATATTAGCACTTTCACCGAACTTCATTTAGATTCCTGGGCTGGACTTGTTTTTGTTTAAAGGGACGGACAAAGGAGAGCGTTATAAAACAAAGGTCACTCCAGGTCTGTTGTCATCGGATGCACTCTGTTGATGAAATGTAGCTGAGGCAAGCAAGAGGCTATTAGCCGTTAACGATGATGCGCATCAGTCTCGTGTAATGCCATAAACCTTAGCATTGGTTGGATCGGGCTATCATAAATATTGCTAACACACAGATTTCACTAGAGACTATTGGCAGCTCAGGTCATGACAGAGGAAGAATAGATCCTTGGATGTCAAATCATATTTAATTTACTATCTATCAAATCTACAAATGCTACTGTACACTGTATGGGCATTACTAATTGATTACTCTGGGAATTTCAAAGTTTTTCTCGCCAGGTTATTGAATTTGCAGTTGTAGATCAGTTCGTTGGTCCCTCACTTGAAAGTCATAAACAAATGTTATTGGAAAAATCCACCATCTTTATAGTAAGCAGGGGAAATGTACACAGAGAGATACAGTCACAAAAAAGTAAGAAGAAGAAGAAGTAAGTAAAAAAGATGTCAAATCCCTTTAACTGTTGGTAACTGGTAATACTTTTGTTCGAACATTAGAATTTACATTGGATTAAACTAATTTTGTGACGTGTGAGCTCAATCTCTATGACTGAAAAGCTGGTAGCTACAAATGCTGCATAATGGCATTGCGTCCTTGAGCAAGATATTTTATCCATGACTCAGGAATAGATAAATCACAGCTTTACGAGTGTGTGCGTTGTCATTTGGTTGAAGTTTAAAAGGTCTAGACAAACAGTGTGAAGTGGCCTACATGGCTGGGCACTCACAGAGGCCTTTGTCCGCCGCAGAGATTCCCATTCACCAGGCTGGTCGTCCTGGCAACGGGGTGAGAAGTCAAGCCCATTCAAACAACAAGAGTGTGTGGGTTGCCGAATGTTTGCGGGACGTCCTGATGAGATGTAAGAGGGTGTGTCTGCCCTGTCCGAATGTTAGTCCGGGACAAATGAGGACGAGGATGGAGGGTACGGGACATAACGCGAGGGGAATATGAATGTAGTGAACTGACATTGCTCAACAAGACGGCAGGGTTATAAATCTGGGAGAATTGATTTCAAACTGTGGCACAGGTGGTACATGGAATTTGGTGCAAGTTTTTTTGATTGTTCCTCAAAAGTTTAATCAAAATTAAGTCTTCATTAAGGATTGGTTGATTTTAAGTTCTGGTGCTGGTATTGTTCTTTTACAGTCTGCACAGATTCTGCATGGATATTAAAGCAGTCAGCACCATATTGGTTCTATCTAAAGACTTTTCTAGAGCTTTTCATAGAGTAGAGAACAACGGACAGTTATTAATCCAAAGAACTGACAGCTCAAAATCAACCAAAAAGAGGTTTAATACTAATAATTTGGTCAGTTATTGTTTTCTTTGGAGTTCATTTGTTGGCATTAACAGCTAGAACCAATATGGCGACTAGGGTTAGGGTCAGGGTTAGCAAAAACCGTCTTGTTTTGGTAGCTTGTTCTATTGATCAGACTTTGATTCCGATAAGTTCAGGAGAGATTCTGCATTAGTCATGGTTTAGGTCTCAATCCAGATTTGTTTAATCCAGTTTTTGCCATAGTTTATTAAAGGTTCATTCTTTGATTTCTTACTTATTATTGTGTTCATACTTGTCCCACTTTCGTCATAGGAGAATACTGGTTTAGTTTCCTTTTTGCCTGTATAAACCATTTTTTAAAACTATGGACCAAAAATACTTCTGGGTATGTGGATCTACTTTTTTTTGCAAAGCATGGGAATCGTTGCTTTATCCAAGAATATCTCCTCATTCTAAATTCTATCACAGTTCTAACCTTTCACCTGTGCCCTCTTGTCTTTACCTTCAACACAACAAAATCTTACCTCCAGGCTTCTTCTACAAACTCCCATACCTCCCGCTGCAGTTAGCATTAGCACTTAGCCTCGGGGCTGCAGGTGTGTTTGCGAGCTCTTCTCAGGTGGTATATGTGTGCAAGCCCAGACACAGCGACTGCCCCTCCATATCCCTCCATATCCTGTAATTGAGGTTTAGCATTTGGCGTCTTCACATCTGGGAGACTATCTCTACCTTTAATCGAGAACCGCCCGGAACGCTTTGCACACAGTTCACACACTGGCCTCGTCAAACAAAGACCTTTAAAAAACAACTGCGGAACAAGGAATACGAAACCGCGAGATGTTATTGTGCCCAAGTGTGATCAACCACACAGATATTGTCTCTGGAGTGTAATAAAGATGCGTTATCAGCCTAAATATACAGTGGCTAGTTTTTGATATGCAGTTAACTGGATGATTCATTGTTTGCAATAAAGGCTTGTTCTAAGTCGTGCAGTCCTTACTGGCTACTGTTTTTGTCCAATTTTGTTACATTAAGTTATAAGTAACTTATAACTTTTTTTTATTTTTTATTTTTTTAAATGACATTTTTTGTCAAGTCCTAACTCGCTGCCTGTCAAGTTAACAATAATTGTAGACTATATTTTGCAAGATACAGTTTTATCATGTATTTTAGTGGCATCAAAATACAGAAAGTCACTGACAGTTGACAAAATCATAACTCTTTTGTTTCTAAATATTTTTCCTTTATTTTTTCATAGCATTAAGAACTACCCTTTCAACATTAATATGAGCAAATATAGCACCGAGGGACGAACGCTCATTGAACTCTCATTAAAGGAATAATCAGTAGTTTTCAAAGACAGGGGGCAGTATGTGATCTCCCGAGACCTGACTAGTACTGATTTCTTCCTGTGGGGCTATCTTAAAGAAAAGGTGTTTGTGAATAAACCTCAGACAATAAACAACTTAAAACATTATATCAAGGATCAAATAAGAGCCATAAGCCTGAAAATGCTTTCAAATATTATACAAAGTGTGTTGGATAGAGCTCTTCAGTGCGAAACCAAAAATGGTGGATACTTAAGAAAACATAATTTTAAAAAATTAGGTCATTTTTACTTCCCCTAGTAGTGGTAGTTCAAGTGTAAGTGAACAGTTATAACTGTATATATTGCCAAAATTCTCTAAAGGTTCAGTTTACCTACTTCTAAAATTTGGTGAGTATAACTTAAGAATTGTAGGAGCTATGGAAGATTTAAAAGTGTCAGTGACTTTTGGGTCACCCGTTAAAATAATTTTCCTGGTACAGCATTGTGAAGTAGGACTGGACAGTTCATCTAATTTTAATTGAACATTTTGCCATGTCTAATTGTTGATATGCTTGGATCTTTTTAATCAAGAAGAAAAAATACATGTTTTTGCATTACATTGCACTTACCTCTCTTGTTTTATTTATATTGCAGATCAATTTTAAGAATAAAATCATATAGAAAATGGAAATCGATCAATATAAGAGAAACAAAATTATGATTCATTTTCTTGCCATATCACCGAGCCTTACTGTAAAATGTGGGTTGTGCTCAGTGTGCGTTAAGATGCCAGGAATCAATGTTTTTGTCCTCCTCCAGCAAACGTTTATAATAATGAACTTCTTTGCTCATAGCTACTCTTAAAAGCCAACTGTTTTGATTCATTTTCCAGTAGCTCCAGTATATAGCATCACTCCTGCTTTATCTTCACCACTTACAGTTTCTCTATTCCATTACTGATCATTTCCTTGTTTTGAATTCGTTTCCTCTCTCCATTACAGTAAATAATAATGTGATTTCATAACTGTTTGAGATACATCAGATCTGCATTTAGCTCTGGCACCATCAACAAAGACATGACAGCACCCAGTCTGCTATGCTGGGCTTTCAGTGGATCACATGCATTAGACCGACAATGGCTTCACCTCCTATTTCTGTTCACTTTGTGTGTGTACCATCTCTTGTTGGTTACAACTATGGAATGCCAGATTTAATCAAGTTTATAATTGAATGAGATTAATTATGTCATAGAGGGCGATCGGACCCATTTTAGAAGAACTCATTTCAGATCTGAATCTATACTCCAATCTATACTCTATACTTTATCTATACTCTATATCAGGGGTGTCCAGACTATGGCCCTGGGCCAAATGCGGTCCTCAGACCATTTTTTTTTGGCCCTCAGGTCTCCTGCTGAACAGCAAATTAAGCTATTTCTACCACTATAACCTCAAACATCGCATTGCAGTGTGATACAGACCTAAAGTGAATGTGTTTCAAGTCTTATTAATACACAGTGGCTTTGTCAATGTTGTGTATAAAGCATCGCACTGCACTGATCACCGATCTGCGGCCCTCCACTTCAAAAATGTTTTGAGATTTGGCCCTCGATAAAAAAAAGTTTGGGCACCTCTGCTCTATACAAGTCAAGTCAAACCTAATCACGCAGCAAAATATAAAATATATGGAAATCAGAAATATTATTTAAAGGTGCATTATGTAACTTTTCTAGTGGAGGGACCATCACCATTACTCCATTAATTTACAAGTGTTTTATTGAGAAAAGTACCTGAAAACATGCATTCTTACAGTGAGCATGACCGCTTCTCCCTAGATCTGACTTGTAACTCGACCTGGCTATGCAATATTCCAAGCTTCTTCATGGAGACAAGCAGGTGGCGGACATCATACCCTCCATCAGACAAGTTACATAGTACCCCTTTGATAGTATAATTTTTTTTCAATCCCCTGAATCAATATCAATGGCAATCCTAAAATTCTCGACATGTCTTCTGACAAGAATCACCAAACTTATCTTACAACTAATGTTATCACAATACTGATATTTCAGACTTGATTTCTATGTGAAGATATATGCTTGATTCTCAATACTGATTCCAATACCACATTGATAATGGAAAAAAAGCTCTCATTATTCTCAACATTAAACTATAGTACTTTCTTTTATATTACCTAGTGTTCTTATATCGTGTAATCCCTCAGTTGTCCAGGTTCATTCGTAGTAGTCCATGGACGTATACTAGTCTGATACAGCTCAAGATCATTCTAAAGCTATTCAGAAAAGGTTCACTCCTGTCCTGTTGATGTGACTTTTTCAGTGACAATACTTGTTCAAATCAGTATCTAGTTTCAATAATAGTTTTAGTATCGATTAGTATCTGATTTTGAAGACTTTTGACAACTTTACTTACAACTTTTGATTCCATTTCCTCCACCACTTTATTTTCGCGCCCTCTGCTCTCACTCTCTTCGGCATGAAGTGTTTCCATTGTGTGAAGTGTGTGTTTTGGCGCAACTGGCAGCGGTTCCAGTGCGGCACCTGTTCTGGTCTCATCACTCCTCGCTGACAGACAGGACTGAGGCCTTACATGAGACCTGCCTGGTACTGCAGTGTGGCACATCCTGACACAACCCCGTCGCACACACCACACATATATCAGAAACACACACCCACCGGACACATGAAGAGAGCTTATGAAACAGATCGGGTTACGTTGACCCACATGCAGGACATAGGTTGCAGTTAGTGAAGTTGTGGCATATAGTGATAGAACTATTTGATACAATGCATTTAATTACTTGTGATTAGACACGGGACAGTAGTGAAATTTGGTGTTGTGATTATGATGCGATTAACTATTGAACAACTGTTATATTCAATATTGAAAGTATATTTACATTGTCAGTTGACCAAAACTCGCATAAAAACATAGCAAAAAACAATACATAGAAAAAGAACAATAAAACGCCAAGATATCCTGTCTAAGTAGTATTAAATGCCAGGGAGAAGAGGTGGGTTTTCAGTCTAGTCTTAAACTATGTTAAAGAAAGCATTATATGAAATGTCCCACGAACAATTATTGTTTTAATTCTTCAATAACTCTTATAATTAAATATATATAATAATAAATACTCACCAAATTTTAGCAGTAGGTAAACTGAACCTTTTTGGCAATATATACAGTTATAAATTTTCACTTACACTTGAACTTATCACTACTTAAACTAGGGAAATAAAAATGACAAATTAAAAAAAAAAAACAACAAAAATTCTGTTTCACACTGAATAGCTCTATCCAACACACTTTGCATGACATCTGAAAGCATTTCCGGCCTTATGGCTCTTATTTGATCCTCGATATTATGTTTTAACTTGTTTATTGTCTGAGGTTTATTCACAAACACCTTTTCTTTAAGATAGCCTCACAGGAAGAAGTCGGGACTAGTCAGGTCTGTGGAGATCACATACTGCCCCCTGTCTTTGAAAACAACTTATTATTCCTTTAATGACATTTACTGCTTGGGGCATCTCTGGTATTAAAATGTCGACGGTAACACTCTGGGTTTCTGAATTTGACCCATGTGACTCAAAGTACCACTGTACAATGAGAGTCCTCGGTGCTGTATTTGCTCATATTAATGTCGGAATGGTAGTTCTGAATGCTCTGAAAAAATGAAAGAAAAATATTTAGAAACAAAAGAGAGAGAAGATTTTTTTTACACTGTCTGACATTTGGGCTACCTTGTACTTAAAAGCCATAAATATATACTCCAAATTTAGAGATTGTAATAATACCTTCACTTTGTTATAAGGTGTGTAATCTGTAACTTCCTGATTAGTGATGGAATGGTTTTCCTCAAGGTGAAAAGGGTTTAATCAAAGTTTGTCATTGAAAGAAAAAATGGTACAGAGCACATTATCACATTTTTTTTTCACATTAATAATGCTAATTGATTTTTAGCGGTGCACAAAATGGTTTGCAGCGATCCCAAGTTAGTCACTTTCCTAACGCACCTTACCATCATAATTATTCACAATTAATAAGTACATTTCACAACTTTCTGAAGCAACAGCAGTTTTACCATCATGGTAATGCTGACAACAACAAGCGTAAACAGCACACTTCCTGATTGTCTTTATAATTAGATGCAGACAGCCACTTTAAGTTACAATCTTTGAATGTACAGCTGTAGAAAAACAGTACGGCCTATCAATTAGCCGCATAGGCTAACTCAGTCAAAGTGGGTGATTGGTTACTACAAGGGTATCCAAACTTTTCTCATTAAGGGCCACATATAAAAACACAGACAAAGCTGAGGGCTGATTGAGGGCCATAGACTGGTCACCAATACAGTGAATACATCAAATCTGTGTTATTATTACAAGTTAAACTGAACCACTAGACCTTTATTCATGCTTACATCCTCAATGGGACACATTAAATATATGATATAGGCTTGTAAAAGTAGATTTTCAGAAATGTACAGTAAAAAATACTGTTTAAGGTAATATCGGCCAATTCACCTGGAAGCTTGAGGACCAAGAAAAATTGGTCTGAGGGCCGCATTTGGCCCCCGGGCCACAGATTGGGCATGCCTGGGTTACTACAACTGTTACCTTGCTATACAGACAACTGTGTCCATTTTCAAATCTGTAAAAGCCATACTTCCTTGTGCAGGATCTCTAATATTATCTTTCCTAAATCCTCTCCCACTGGGTACATTTTCTAAACAGATTGCATTTGTTCGGCCAAATCTAAAGTAATGAGACCATCCTAAAGATTGTCCCAGAGCGCTGGGTGACAAATGTGCCCCTTGAGTGGATCTGAAAGCCCTGTAAACACTGTATCCGGCTGCTAATGTTGTGCTATGGAACTGAGGGCCCGGCACCACACCCTGCTGCCAAAACAGTACCGGCATATCCTTCTTCATAGTGGGCATTCCAGAGTAGCACTCGAGCAAAGTGACACTACAGTTTATAATAGCGCACCAGCAAAGACATATCAGGTGGTTGGGGGATTAATTGCTCAGTGATAACATAAGACTAGATAGAGGCTGCAGGCTGCGCAAGTAGTGACAGTAATTGCATATAGTCTAATACTTAATGATAAGAGGGGAACCAGCAAAAGGGCAGTGATTTCTAGGGAGATGACTTTGAGGTGCCATATCTATGAAGAATAATGAGGTGCCACCTATCTATTATTTTAAAAAGACAGAAAACCACAACTAGTTCATAATAATGAAGTTATCCTTAAAAAGCATTCAAAGCTGTACAGTGATGATTTTTGAGCTTTTCTCAACTCTCAGACACCAGTGTTGAGCTTTGCCATGACGTAAAACTATCCAACAACAGCATGCAAACGCGCACTCCCTGATTATTCGACAATAAAATGCTTTCTAATGAAATGCAAACAGCAGACAGCACGCAGCAGACTTATTTTGACCTCAAGAGCTGCTTATATAATATATCTGTACTGGGGCAAGGCACATTTTGCGCATTCACTTTTTAAAGTCTTGTAAAGTTAATGTCTTAAATTTTACCGTTTATTTCTGAGATTAGAAATAGACTTGGCAACATTGCAAAATCATACATAATTGAACATCATTGCCAATATTTATCCATTTTAAATGAAGCCACTTTCTGTTTTGGCAGCTTTCCTTCAATTTTAACCAATGTAAGAGGATCAGGATAGGGTATGTGAGAAATAAATTATGTTTATGTGCTGTGCTATTCCTGAAAATCGTTAAGATACCTTGTTTATCAATGTACTCTTTAAAGTTAATGCCTTGATGGAGGTCTACGCTCTCAGTTTTGACAGATACTGCATTTTTGTATTACAGAAAAGACTGCGCTAGACTAAATGTAGATAAATGAATCTAAAATGCTCGACGGAAGGTTATGTGTCCTCGTGACTTTGAGATGAAGGCTTTTGCTGTAGGACGCTGTTTGCTTTGCCAACAAATACACACACACAGTAATCCGGTTATAGGGTTCAAGGATGTTTTGGGCTACACACACCCTTTTGTTGGGTTTCCACGCCTCTTGGGGACGTTACATTGACTTACATCCATTTCCTGCAAAGTCTGACCCTAAGCTTAACAATATATACACTTGACAAACCTTAAAGATTATTATTTTTGACCTTTTAACCATGTTACATTGTTGTCCTCTCATCAAAACATAAGAGTTGCATTTTGCTTGTTTCACACTTGTTTCTCTAATACATTAATCCAAAATCATCTTCTGTCAAACGACTCAAAAATGCTCAATTTGCATTTTGCCCAGATTGTTACATCAAAGGTAAAAATCCAGACTTCTCTTGTATGCCGTTTTAAGCCTCTCAGACATCACAGGACTCATTATGCAGTGTTAGGTGTGTTATGAAGTTAGAAAATGTGATGTACTAATCCCAAGGTGACCAAAAGGATTAAAAGGGAATTAAGCCCACATGAATACATAATATGTGTTGTTTAACCTAAACCCGAACCTGTTTAACCCATACATCAATATTAAATGATGTATGAGTTAAATTGGTTTGTCATTGATTTGATAATAAGGGATTGTGCCATGGGGACTTGATTTTTGTCTGGTCCCCATAACGTCAGAGTGTGTTTACAGCATTTTCGTCCCCGCAATGTCATAAATACCCATTTGCTATCTCTCACTATACATCAGTTTACATTTCCTCTGACATTGGTTTACCTTCACAGCGCACCCCCAGCACCACTATCATGATGTATAAATAAAAACACGCTCTTATGTTGAGGTTGGTTGCGACGAGCGGAGTCCAATAGATGGTTAAAGGTTAAAGTGTCTTCATAAAGAGTTTGAAATACGATGAGCGACGCCTATAGAAGCTTGGAATTAATAGACCGCAGAATCAGGAATGACATGGAGTCTTACAGCGGGCTCCGTTGTGGCTGGCGCTGCTCTCATATAATAACGGCTATTGTTAGTAGTCGGATTTCTGTTGCCATTTATCAGAAAACCTTATTATCTTGTATGCAACCTGCACTTCTGTTATCATAAAGTCTAAATTTTCAAGCAATGCTGTATCATTTCTATTGTTTATTAAGTTTTCAATGTGTTTGCTCTGTTAAGATGCTGTTAGTAAAGGTCCACTTTGTCATGAGCCTGCCCGTTTCCATGGAGATGCTATTGCTTTGCCTGGAATGTTCCTCAGCATGGCATTAAACTTATCTATCTCCACGGACGCAAGCGGTTGATGTCACCAGAGCAAGTTACAGGTTAAATCTTTGGAGAGGCAAGCCCAGCCTAGTTTTTTAGGTATTTTAGCAATATAATCATCGGTCAACGTCATAGAATGAGAGATAAGTTTAATGCCATACTTTGGAACATTTCAGGGAAAAAATATAGCCAAAACATAGTCTACCTCTAATTGCAACATATTTTCAAGTCGTCCAGGTCTAGGTTTAAATCTGTCAACTGGACAAATCGTTGTAAGAGTGAAACGTTTCGCTGCTCATCCAAGCTGTTTCTTCAGTTGAATTTTTATTATTAATGTTAGCCACGATAGACTCTCGCTGCTTGTCACATTCATATTGCTTGATATGTACAAATAATGGTAGAATGGTCACATTTTTATGTAGCAATTTTCCACCTTCAAGGCACTCATGCACGCACTTTTCATCAAGGAGCCATTTAACCATTCACACACACATTAGCACTAGTGTACGCAGACACTGGGAGCGAGGTGGGTTAAGTGTCTTGCCCAATGACTCAACGACAACATTCATCTGCGGGTGCTTGAATCGCATCGCCAACCTGTGGGCCAGTGCACGAACGCTCTACCAACTGAGCTACCGTCGTCCCTAATTAGGTCCTATTTACTATTTTTACCAAATTAAAGCAGGCTGCACCGTGTCATTGACAAAATGGAGCTTCCGTGCATCGTTTGGCCAATTAATTGTGCCTATAGCAATGATTAAATTGGCCTATTTTTCAGTGGCGGACTTCACAGAGCATAGATTATTTTTCCAAGACTTTCCCATTTTCACATCTTCATATTCAGCTACTGTACACTTCTGCAGACAGTTTGTGCTCAGGTTGTTCAAGAATGCTCTTTGAGAATATAAGAAAAGGAGTGAAAAAAGCTTCTGGTTTGATGTCCAGAATACAACGCTAGGTGCAGGAGGGGTCCCGAGGCTTGAGGGGAGAGGATAGCTTTTCCATAATGAGAGACAGTAGCAGACGACATAGAATTCTGGCTGGGTATTAACTTTTCAGCAGACGTGGGACCGACACAGCTCTGTGCACTCTCGGGCGCATGGTTCAGATCCTCTTTGAAAACACTGGCATATTGTGGCTCTTGTGGTTGTGTTATAAATAAGACATGCATTATAGATATGGAATAACAGAGGGGTTTTGGTCATAGTCTTGAGCTCATCTGTCTCTGCTGTGTCAAACTCAAATGCATTGAATCATATTAAGTGTCAGGCTGCTTTTGTTATGGCTGATGCTTCATTTTAGTTTCTGTTTTTTTCTCTCTCTCTTTTGGTTAGACTTATGTAGAGAATAAAACAACTCATGGGGCAATCCAGAGAGATATGGTAAACCCTTTATATTTATCCAGGCTTTCAAATGACGTAATGAGTAGATTGGCTTGATGAATCTGGTTATATTCAAAACAATGAATCAACAATTAATTTATAAATTATTATACCAAGATAATACGACTATACTGTAGGTTAAGATGTTATATAATTTACTGGTGAGCTAATGTGAAGATAATGTAATCCCAAATACAAGTCACGACAATAACTCAAAGAAGATAAATTATCTTTTTTTCTTAGTAACAGGGTATAATTTTCATATACAAAATAATAGTACTTTCTTTAACGTAGTAGAGATGTAACGATATTGGCGATATTGTGATTTTGCCTCTCATTGTCCTGGTGACTGTTCAGTATGAAACAGTGCGTATTTATGCACAAAATAATAGTCTTGAGTTTGGGACAGAGGACAAAAACTAAGACGACTACATATACCATGATCCTTTGCGCCATGTCACCCATCAGATCCACTGCTTGAGTCAGTAGGACGGCACGCTGCACGCTTTCCACGCTCACAACAGCACAGCATCACATGGAGGACATCGTTTGCAAATAGGATAATGGATAAAGAGTAAACCTGAGCAGAGACACTGCAGCCCCTGCTGCTTTAAGTACCAGATGCATTTTGGTTTCACCAGCACCATGAGTACTAAAGGAGAAAAGGAGATAGACAAAAACACAGTAGTAGTGTTAGCGCTATTGAGGAAAAAAAACTTTACTGCACAGTTTTATTGGGTAGGCAAGACAAAGTAGGGCATTATTCAAAGTGTTTTACACAACAAGAATGTGTGAAAATGATAAAATGACTGTTATTTAACGCAGTTTAGTTCAATTTGAACATTCTTTTGTACTCCTCCACCAGGCTGTTCACATTGCAGTTGTTCTTAACATAAATTGGTATTTTTCCACTTAAGAAAAAGTATCATTGAAAATGAAGACAAATGACGCTTACTTATTGTAAGCATAAGCCCACTACCATGAGCCTTTCATAATACCATGAGCCCTTCTGTAATACTGTGAGCCTTATGATATTGCAATAAATATCATACTGTGAGGTTTGGATATGGTTACAACCCTATATCTTAACATAATATGTTATATTCATTCAGATAAAGCTGAAATGCATACTAGAACTGTTCAGGAAAGTATTGTAGTATTGATAGTTGAGTATGAGTATCTAGAAACAAACTCATTCATTTTTTGTAAACCACAGTGAGAAATGGTAGGCAGCATATTGGCCGTGCTCATTTTCGATCCTGATATATTGAAACAAAAAACATATTTTCCCATTTTAGTCGACAAGTCTTCTAATCATTCTTCCGAGTGACAATCTGAATTTCAATTAAACAGCCGGGTAAATAAAAAATGATCCCAAATTGATTTTTCTGTAAGACACATGTTCACCCTTTTTGGCTTGCACTTTTTTTTGGCATAACTAGTCCGACAGCTCACCGCACCAGCCCTCCTCTCGCACTCTCACTAAATCGGATTATACGCTGTGCGTCAGCTAACGAGACCCCCCTGCAGCAGACAGCCCCTATCCAAGACCACCCCTTCACCCCCCTCCAAAACCCAAACACACATGCTATGTTTCCATGATTTGTGGGGACATGACACTCTATTTCGATACTAAGAGACAGATTTGATACTGATAAAGATACACATACGACAATGACAATAAAAAATGCTTTACTGTAGAAAATAGAATGCCATTTTTATCACAAACTAATAGTACTTTCTTTGTTATACCATATGTTCTTAGGCTAGTACTGATTAAGGTCAATATCATTTTAAAACTGTTCCTGAAAGGCCAAATTTGGTCCACTTCACAAATGAGTATCAAGATCAGATTCTAGTATTGATTCGTATTTGAGTACTTTTGGTAACCCTATTTCTAACCTTAAAATTACTACTTCCTTAACCTTAACCTAAACCTAAATCTTAACTTCTAACTATGTAATCAATCTACTATTGAAGCATTCACCTTACAGGGACTTCATTTTTCAAAGGAAAAGTGGTTCATGCAGAGTGAATGTACACAGACCTGTCCCCACAACCTGACAGATACCCGCCCATATACATCAGCCTGGACCCATACACAAAGCCAACAGCCCGTACAGTAGTGGCCAGAGGGCTGCCTAATTACTCTTTAATTGCCTGTGTGTGTCTGTCGAGCTGCTACAACAGAGAGGCAGCCGCATTGATCAAACCAGACACGAGCATATTGTGAGTGACATTTGAACATGTGTGTGTGTGTGTGTGCTAAATAATCGGGAGAGAACACAGAGGCAGAGAATAGAGTAGAGAAGAGTTAAATGAAAAAAAGTGGTTTAAACAGGAAGTGAGTCAGGGTCAGGGACATGTGCTGCAGATGGCACACTGTTAAACAAACACGGCCTTAACAGTCGCCACCATGCTCAGGAAAGTAAATATTGGAGTCTGTTGTTAAAATAAATGATAGGGTAGATGTTTTCACGTGCCATAAAGAGTAATCTAGCAGAATATTGTCATAAGTGTGGACAAATCTGTTGATATAATGATACTGGCTGGTTGATAAGTGTCACAGTTTTACTTAGGACCCAAAAGCAGCACACGACTGGTAAGTAGTTCAACTGTTTATTGTCCAGGCTAGTAATCAGATAAATGTGGTAAGTATCAGGCAGGGGGGGACAGACAGATAGCTTCCAAAACTAACAACAGAGGCACCTGGACACAGAGCAAAGCAACTGTAGTGTCTTGTGAATCCATACGCATCTACTAACTGGAGTAGTATCAACAGTAAATTAGGACGGAGCGGATGAAAAACCAGGCTTCTTATACTGCAGGTAATAAGGGAAACTGGATCGAGGTGTGTCAGCTGCACTTGTAAGCCGACGCCCAGGTGGGAGGAGAGGCAGACAATGCAGAAGAGAGGGGGAGACAACAGGGAAAACAGCAGAAACGAGGATCCTGACGTTAAAGCGTTTACAATGGTTATTTAGGTGAAGTGTTTTAAATTTGATAGTGATTTTTCTGATGATTTCTGGTCTATATCTGCCAGTCAAGATAATCACCGTTATCAGAAGGTTGGCCATTTGATTTCCATTACAAAATGTCCTTGGGCAACACCAACACCCTTTACTCTTGCCTTTGGTACGTGTTCAAGGTGCAGAATTTCAAAGCAAGACTGCAGAATGTACATGGAGTTCATGGGGTTTATTCATATGCATTACCTACTGAAACCATTTAAAAATTACCCAGGATGTATCAAATTGTGCCCTATTTTCTTCTGTATCAATACTTCAAATGTTCAAATGTGTATCTAGCTTTAGTACTAGTTGTACTATCAATCAATATGTTGTGTGTATTGATTGTTTTCTTGACGATACTAATTCCAAGTCTGTATAAGGAAAGTTAGGAAGGGCGTCTGGCTTACACAAAAATAATCTGAGCTGATAATAGGTAGCTCAATAGAGGGTTGTATAGTCTAAAGTCTGTCTGTTCAAAACTAACTCTGCACTCTCAGTAAAAATAACCTTACTCTAATTTCTCGCTCTTCTTACTCGGATTGTTCTAAAAGTGTCTCGCTTAATTCACTGTGGTGTGTGTTTGTGTGTGCCCTGTGTGTGCCCTGTGTATTTTTCCCATGTCAGATTTATAGCACTCCAAAAACTCTTGAGTTTACTCACACATTCTGGTGCGTTTGCTCATCTGGACGGCTGTTTGAGTTGGCACCACAACAGAGGGAGATTCTCTTTTGGGCAGAGTCCCTCCAACAAACTGGGCACATGCGAGTGGATTTGTACCAGTGAATGTTGGTTCATTTCAGAGTACAGAGCGGATACATGTTGACAAGATGGAACAAGAGAGACAAATTGGAAGTCTAGACAGGCCTGCGGGATCTAATGCGCTAACAGTGATGAACTAGTCTGAGCTATGTTGATTCAAGTTTCATATCTAAGGCAAGATAATGAATAGTAATTTTGCTGCTCTGGGGGTTGGCAAGCAATCATTTTAGAACCAGGGTTTTTGTAGATTGAGCAGTTTTTCTTGCCATTTCTCAAAATATCTGGGAAAACATGTATTCTCAGTGTGAGCAGCATTGCCTCTCCACAGATATGACTTGTAACTTGGCACCTGTCTATCTTCAAGCAGGTGACAAGTAGAGATCGACCGATATTTTCATGGACTACGCCGATACGGATTGTTTAGGATCAAGAGCAATTGTTGGCTGATAAGCTCTGCCTATATTTTTGGGCCGATATGTAAGGCCGATTTTGATTATTTCCCCCAAATTATGTGTAATATGTCATTTAAATTTACTACAAACTCACCCACAGCCTCTTTTTTTTTAACTACAAACCTTTAAGAGAGCTGTAGTCACGTTTCCTGTTAAGTGTTCAAATAAAACTTTATTTTTATACTATAGACAGCAGATTAGCCACATCGGTCTATCTCCAGTGACAAGACCTTCCACTCGAAAAGTTACACGGTGCATTGTGTAGCTGTTCTGGTGCAGGGTACGCCACCTCCTTGTCTCCATGGAGATCTTATTCCTTTCCTTAAATATTCCCCTATATAACTTATTTCATTACAGACCTTTATAGCTGAAAAAAAAGCTTCAAAAACATTAATCTCTTCCATGCCGCTATATGATCCTAATGCCATACTGTGGAGCATTTACGGCAAATCATCATAATCACCATAGAGACAAGCAATCACCATATCCTACCACATAAAAGTTACATAGTGCACATTTGGGTCAATATATTGTGAGTATAGCGGTGAATTGATCCCTGGATAGAGTAGCCTGTTATCTCAATAGTGTTCTCCAATGTTTTTCGATTGTGTCTCGTTCTAGATGGCTGCAAATGGCTAACCTTTGACCTATAGCCCCCTAGTGGTCATATTACAGTTTTCAACCCATACACGTTTTTGACATCCTCCCTCATTACTTCTTCTGTATGTCTTATTCGCCTTGTCATTTCCTCCCAGCCGTTACCACTTGCTTACTGTTATAACAAGGTGTGTGTCCATCTGCTCCTCCTCATAAAATCCCTGTACCGCTCTTTCATCTCCGTAGTTCTCTGGCCTCTCATTAAAACCAGTACGCTAAGCTAAGTCTGCCTTTCCACCACTGCAAGCATATAAACACAACATCTAAATTATTTAACGGCAGAATTATAAGTCCAGATATCGATTGCATGATTAATTTATGGAATCGTATTTGGGTCTGTGGTCTTCATTAGCAACCCAAATGTCCAAAAAAAAAGGTCAATTGGGAATTTATTAAGTTTAAGGGAGCTGAATTTTGCAGCGTAAATATATTTTAGGGAGAAGGTGATGTGACTGTACTGACATCTATTTTAGCAAAGGTGTCTTGAAATACGTGATCAGATTGTTATATTGTAAGAAGTAATGTGTCCAATTTTATTCATTTTTTTAAATATGTAATGTAACTAAAAAATGTTTAAAAAAAAAAAAAAGTTTCATCTGTATCTAGACTGCCCCCATGTGGCTGGAGTTAGCATTGCTTTGTCAGTTAGTACTGGTTTGAATTGCTGACTAACCCAAAACTGATAATTTTTAACCCATTCAAAATGCATCTTGTTGATATATGTATTTATTTCCAACTTAGAAATGTCTAAATGTACAGAACCGGGCATAGGACATTTGCAAAATATAATATTAATGCATGGCCACGAGATAATATCATGTTCCCACACGATATTATCTTGAGGGAACGACTTAATTATCTTGTGGGAACGAGATTATTTCTATTTTTTAAGTTAAATATCTCCAGGCAGGGCTCCGTACTAAATGTCATAGCAGAAGAACAATTAAAGAAATCTGACTATAACCATTGCAATTTGGTGAACAACATTTTAGACATTTATAACACTCATTTCAAGTTTATTCTGATATTCGGATTTACAAAACGGATATTGTAAATCTTGGGAGCGTGTTTTCCTTTTGATGTAAAGCTCTAATTGTATTTCTATTTAAATTAGCTTATGTAAGTGAGGATGCCCTTAGACTTTCTTATCCCACTGGACCTTCCATTCTCTTACAGCTTAGATCAGGGACACATTGTGCATCCTAATGTCTGGGCTGAAAGGAGGCTGTGCACTGTTTTAGTCAGTTAGGCTCTTCCCTCTGTCCTCTGGGCCACTTCACACTTTTACTGCTGCTCGGGGATACTCTCATGTGGGCTCATTAACAACCTGGTTACAAGTTTGTAGCCAAAGTTTAGGCAATTGATCTAATTTGCAGCCTATAACTAACTCCGTTCTCAGTGCACATTGTTAGCTATGTTATAAATAATATAAGTAAGTTCACCCGGGTTTTGTTGGGAAAAATAATGCAGAATAAAACTTCAATTTCAATGGCAAATTTGAGAAAAAATTCGCCGTTTTTTTTTTTTTTCTGGAAGGCTTTAAAATGGTTTTGTAGTCCTTATAGATTGAACTTATTTGCTGTCAAAATCGAGAGCTCCACGCAAAACAATACCACCCGAATAACAACGGCGGTGCCCACAGCAACTATATAAGGTCAATAAAAAATGGTTGAACTAATCTAGTTTATTTACTGATACGCTACAAAAATCAAACGATACATGTCATTTTGTATATCTTTAAATATTAATAAAATGCAATTATCTGTGTACTCTTTCAGTCTTTAGCTATCCTCATACACAACTTGTATAATCTTGGTTATTTCTGTAAACATGTGCGGCCCGTGTTCCGTCCCCTGTGGCACCCCCACCTTTATCACCTGTCATCTCTGAAGCCTAATATCTGCCTGTATGTTTGCTTTATTGTCCCTGTGTGGGCTTATATAATATATGTTTCAAGTCAAAGAGCTGTT
The DNA here is from genome assembly GCA_019594935.1 of Periophthalmus modestus. Classification (NCBI taxonomy): domain Eukaryota; kingdom Metazoa; phylum Chordata; class Actinopteri; order Gobiiformes; family Gobiidae; genus Periophthalmus; species Periophthalmus modestus. The sequence goes on along the minus strand of JAIEZT010000124.1, from coordinate 18,484,549 downwards.
CAGTGTAATCACAGGGCTCTGCGGTGTTTAAATGGCGGTGTATGTGTGTGTGTGTGTGTGTGGGATGATGGAGAGAGTAACGGGCCGGGGGCGATGGAGGAAAGGCATGCTGGGTCTGGTGATAAAGTCCTGTCCTCAAAGCTTGTAACACCCTGGTTAACTGTCGGAAACCCCAAGGACAGTAAACAAACATGGCGGCTTTCAGTACAGTGACGGAGAGGACACGTAGGAGTCTCTCTAATTTCATGGAGTCCTTCCCCCAGTGACTTGAGGCAAGAAATGAAATGGATTTAGAGAATTGAAAATGCGTATTACATATACTATTATTATTTTTGGCTGCCTATGCTACAAAAAAAGTAATAGTTTTTAAATCGGGATTCAGCCTACAGTGCACATTTATGCCCAACCAGAGTTCATATTTGATAAGAGTGGCAGGTATTTCAGAACATATTTTTTAGGGTTGTAAACTACAGAAGAGGAGGACATTGCATTTTTAGCAATTTAAATATAGCGACAATTCAAATAGTATTAATTGAGTAAGGTAAGGCTGAGCGATTTGGGGAAAAAATCGAATTGTGATTTTCCTGACAAGCATGGCCATTGTGGATAGATTTGCAATTTATGTTTTAACAAACTCATACAAGAATCACATGTATCTCAGAATATATTTGTACAGATCCAAACTACAAGGTTAGCAGTTTTCCATGCAGGAAA